>VZTY01016847.1:61539-89639 GCA_013400935.1 Turnix velox | reverse complement strand
ATAGGGCAGTTGCTCCAACCCTTTGATCATCTTCATGGCCCTTCTTTGGACCCTCTCCAATAGCTCAATATCCTTCCTGTGTTGAGGGCTCCAGAACTGGACGCAATACTCCAGGTGGGGTCTCACCAGTGCCGAGTAGAGGGGTAAAATCCCCTCTCTTGACCTGCTGGTTACACTCCTCTTGATGCAACCCAGGATTTGTTTGGCCTTCTTGGCTGCGAGTGTACACTGTTGGCTCATGCTGAGTTTGTCATCAACTGACACACCCAAGTCTTTCTCTACGGAGCTGCACTCGAGGTACTCAAGATACTTTGAACACAGATGATCTCTTTTGGAGACAAGTAAAGTTTCCAGTGGAGACCTGGGCAGGTTCATGTCCTATGACATCAGTACCAAATAAAGTTCTTAGAAAGTCATCCTTCCTATCACAAGCTCAGCCTTGGAAATGAATAATTCCTTGTGCTTTCCTTAAATGCATCCAGGATAAACTTAATTAGTCTCTCACACTTGAAAATATCTTGCTTGTCTGAATATGCTTTACCCTGTTGTTATCATTTTATGATGAGCTATTTCTCTCCTTCTCAATAGAACAAACTGCTAAACTTGTAACCACAATGAGTTTATTTGCTTTCTTTTTGGTCTGCTATGTTACTTTCTTTTGCATTTTCCATTCATATCAAGACCTACAGGATAAAAAGTCTTTGAAGTACTTGCATAATTCAAAATCAGGCTTACAGTAAACCATCAACCTGCTCCATAGTAACACTTTTAAGTAAGAGCAGTCATCTTGAGCAACTAGTCAACTAACAAGCAATGTTCCTAGACAAAAGTTAGGTTTTAGTGTATTTATTACCAAAACACACATTTCAAAATAGACATCATAATAAAAATTATATTTTGGCTTGCTTGAAAGCACTACAACACCCTGCTTGTGCCCAGAAGAGACAAGTTCCAGGCTGGACCAACTGTCAGGCCAACATATCAAACTCAAGAGAAAGAAACTTATCTCAAATGATCCCTCTCCTAAAGTTCAATCTTAAACTCTTATTGCCCTTCCAGCGTGAGGTCTGGCAGGATATGGAGGTAACCTCTTCAACCAAACACAATGGGTATCAGCAGGAAGGAGGCTAAGTCCATGATCACAGCTGACATCTCCTCTAGGTTTGGTCAACAAGGGTCACCTTACTTCTTTTGCTACAAAAGTGGCAGAGGATTGAATGACTTCAAAAATCAAATATGACTTATGATCTTATGATCATCTGGATAACAGCAGAATTTTAGCAGAAGAGGAAGAAGGAACTTAGTGTGGTTTTTTTAAACACTATTGTGCTTTATTTTTCCAGAAACTTCACACTTACATTGTTCCCTCATTCAGTGCATGGATTGAAGTAAATCAATATCTTTTTTTATCTTCCTTCTTTGGTGACAGGAATTATTTAATTTCTTTTGAAGACAGTATTTTTAATTTTTCTGGTTTGTTTCAGTGCAGCTCAGTGTAGAACTGAGTGCCTTTGGAAACATTAACAAAATTACTGTGATTACATTACTGTTATAACATGTCTATTAACTTATAGAAAAATCGAATGTAAGAAAAAAATTTAGGCAATAGAAGACAAAAAGATATATTTCCTTGTACACTTCAATATTGCACATCATCTTATATGCCCAATTATGTGTTTAACTGTTTAAATATTTGTCACTTCTGCAATCAAACAGGAATGTCACCCCTGCTGAAAGCACATTGTGACCAGCTGAAAACACTACTTAGTGGACTGATCTAGCACTGTCAAGGAAAATGTGGAACACATAAGAAGAGGACTCAGTTCCCTCAGAAACACTGAGCTGAATTTTTTCTCCTTTCCTTTGCACCTTCTGCAAATAAATGGCTGTAGAGTTCCACAGCCCAGAATCCAATCTTAGATCCTGTTTCATTCCCAGGACAGAGGCAGCCAACCAAAAAAATGGCATGATAATTTCACAATACATGATCACAAAGCAGCTGTATTAAAATTAGGACATCCATTTTCTAGCTTTCAGTCAGATTGACTTGATCCTTCAGTAATGCTCTCCTCACATGGCTGGGTTTAGGAAGAGTTTAGAGACAAGTCTAATTCTCACCCGTGCTCACTCATTAGCTCTATTTCCAGGCAGATGAGAAAGGGGAGCTCTGTGAATAGCTGACTTAACATTCTGAAAGGCTTCACATTTCATGAGTTCTTAAGCTTTCTGATCCTCCATAGAACAGTTTGTAATTTTTTCACTTTTTATCCAGCCTAGGATCCTATCAGTAATTGCTGACAGACTCCCCTTGAGATGAGAGATGTCCCCAGCAGCATTTAGGTCATGAGAATCTTTCAAATTACTTCAATGGCCAGAGGATCAAATTTTAAAACTATGAAAGAGACTGGTGCTCCTCTCCATTTCACAGGGCTGTGCTACGAGTGCTTCAGATCACCATCCAGACAACCAGCAACACCCAAGTCTGCATTCTGAATTGTGACAATGTGGAACTCAGAGTGACAGGCTGATGGGTGCAAGTAGGAGCTCTTGACCTACTTGTACATTCCAAGAGTGATTCCATGGCTCAGAGCTAAAGTAACCAAAGCCTTTGAAGTATGCTACAAACACGTGTAGGGCAAAATAACCTGGTGGTTTTGCTTCTTGCTGGAGGAGATTTTCGTTGTATTTATAATGCCTTTTGATGCTCCCACTAAATTTGCAGACAAGAGGCCACATGTCCTTTTGATGAAACTTATGTTGTAAATATATGTAAAACAGGCTGCTGGAACAGTTTGGAGTAGTTAGAAATAAACAAACAGAAAGAGTTACATATACATCACCAAAAACACAGCTTAATTGCATTTTAAAAGCTCAGCAAGACTCACACATGTTATAAAAGGTTGTTTAAATATTTTTTTTTACTAGTTATTTAAACTAAGAACACCATGTCTGAACAGGAGATTAAGTTATACACTGGCTGTGTGTTTCAGCACTTGTTAAACAATCCCCAAAAGGCATGTACCATAGAATTAATCAGACACAATTAAGGATGACATCCCTTTCTCCTGCATGAGATTTAACTAATTTTTTGAGGTGAACTCAGAGAAATTAAATGAGCAAATCTGGAATATTCAGGTGTGTTGTTTTATCTTAACTAGTGGAAAAGGACAGTAAAGGACTGATTTGTGTCTTCTTGTATTAGATGGAAGCAAATCATAGAATCATAGAATAGTTTGGGTTGGAAGAGACCTTAAAGATCATTGAGTTCCAACCCCCTTGCCATAGGGTAGAAAGGTAATTTATCTTGACAAGATATTGACAGAAATGAGTGGCACTCAGCATAAAAACAATTTGTTTCAGCAGGTTTTGGTCCATATAATAATTAATTGTTGTTCTTCCAAAAAAAACCCCTCAAAACTATCAAGGTAGGATTATTTTTAAAATCCCCTTTATTTTTGGCCTTTGGCTTAGGCTTTCTCTATTCAAAGCATATGTAAATCCAGGTCTTGATGATTTGTGGGTCCTTCTGTAAAAATCTGTTAAAATTTCACACGCACGTTTATAACTGTTTTCCTGTGGAATTCTCCCAGTTTATCCAAGTCCACGGGGGTTGATGCTTGGGCAAGAAAAAAATTCCAGTTTAAGATATGCTGTTGAACACCTGCTCATAGGCCAGTGCCAGTCTACTCCACAATAAAATTATCATGCAGACAAAAACCCTTTGGACTAGTGCATTGAATGCATTTCTTGGAAAGACCTCTAGGATAGTGCCTATAGACAGACTGCTCTCCAGTGAACAAATTACCATTTTGATTGGCTTTTACAAACACTCATCTTTTGCTGTCCTAAACATTTGAATGAGGCTAGGCAACCCTTTCATCTAAATGAGCTGCTGTTGCATGGTGCACCATTAGCTTATATAAACCTGCTGCTGTAAGCATCCATTACCACAACCTGGTAGTGACATATTGATTTTCAAGCTGGAATCACTTCCCTTGAGACTCGAGAGCATATGGCTATTTGTTAAACCTGATGGGTAAAACATGTTGATGGCTAAAAGGAAAAACATGGAAAAAAATATGTGTGAGTCTTTGTGATTTTTTTTTTTAAATTGCTAAAAATCCTAACGATAATCTAGTCTTAGTAACTGCCTTTTATTTAGACAAACTGTCTTCTGCAGTTTTATTATAAAGAAAGAAACCCATGAGCACTGCTGTTGCAATCAATAGTGATATCAAGTTGAAACTATCAGATTTTGAGTTAAAACAAAGTATTGAAAGGCAGGAACTATTGGTATAGATGGGACTGAGATCATCATTTGAACACCTGTTGCAGAGAATCTGGCCAGACAGCCGGGCAGCCATACAATCTGCAGGAATCTTTCTCTCAAATGCTTAATGGGCTTTATGTTGGAACAGAAACAAAGCTCTTTTAGTTCACTCCAAAGGTCCACACTACACCCAAACTGTTATACAGGCAGATACAACGGAAATAGATTTTTTTAATGAGATTCTATCTTTTCCCCATAAAATGCCTCCTCACATGCACAGATCAGTATCTAAATGTCTATGTTTAGCAGTGTAGCAAGCATGATTTACTGCAACTTTTTAAGCTAGACTTGTTAAATTAATTATATTATGTGCCAAAGTCATGCATTTCAAAGAGATTTCAACTAAGGCTCTCAGAAGAGCTGTGTCAGACTCTCTTAACCTTCTGACTTGCAACACACTGATGAGACATAACTCTTTTCTTGAACACACTCATGATCTAAGCTGAACAGTGAGCAGTGTCCTGTGTATGGCAGTACCCCAAGATATGAAGAAAACAAAAAACAATTAGGTGGATGCTGAGGAAACAATATTTACAAACTACCACCTGCAGGGAAAGGCTTCACCATTCAAGCTACTAAGGCTTATGCTGGTATTACCATGGGTGCAGGCTTCAGCCTCCCCAACCTGCACATGCATTGGAGCTTTACTGCCAAGGGAAAACAGTGCTGCTTAAAGTCTTCAAAGCAACTTTAAAATGAAGTGAGAAAAAACACACATTTTTCAGATAGCAATTATGAAGAGCTTTTCCCTATATATTTATCCACAAACAAGGATAGCTGGTTAAAATGACACATAGTCCCAACTTAGATGATCACATGATCAGAGAAGCATTTAGAATTTATTAAATAATTATGTTTTAGTAATGATTAGGGAGAATTAATGGGTAAAATGACCCCTGAAAGGAACAGAAGGTTACACATGACCACTGTAAGGAAATGGTTCTTTTTTTCCATCCCTCAATTTAGATTTCCAGCGAAGGAGATCTACCTACTAAACTGTTTTGCTGCTCATATTTTCTTCAGGAATTAGACTTGCAGCAGCCTGGACTAATTGCAATCCAATCTGTTTCCAATACTACCTTTAATATTTAGACTGAAATCCATTTTTATCCAAACATTCCCCAAAATCTTTTTTGTTTTGATTTAGACAATGACCTGCTTCTTTGGTATAAATTACCAAAAGAAAAAATGCAGCCATTTATGTTTTAGAGAGACACATACTAACTACAAAAGAAAAGAATACATCTATTGGTTGGAGAGATGACAAATCACTACCCCAAGATGCTTTAGAATTTCTGCTCTAGGCAGTGGTCATTCCAAGTGTTTGTTGTAGAAGCAAAACATTGCAATACATTTTTTTGGCAATTTTAGTGATTTAATGATTTCTGAGCTTCCACTTCATGGGCACAGAGAAATGATGGCAGCAACAGAACATTCAGCACTACAGGCTAGGATCAAAGGTGGGAGGCAGAGGAGGAACAGGTACAGTGAAAAAGCAGCACATTGGGCTCTTTGCAAATGCCCAAATGCATGGGAAGAGAGGCAAAAACCTGCTGTGAGAAGACAGCAGGCACTGTGTTATTCCTCACAACTCCTTCCCCATAAACCTCTTCAAAATATTCCTATAATACCAAATCTTAAGACAATTATATTTCTACACTGTTACATGAATGCTAAATCCCCTGAGAAGCAAATGAGCCCCTTGTGGGAAATACTTAGGAGCATTACACAAAGAAAAGCTGTAATACTTGAAGAAACAGGAAATTTTTATTCATCTTGAACATGATTTAATGGATATGGTTCTTCCTTCCTTGGAAGAGAATAAGTGGCCTACTGAGGCTAACTAAATTAGACTCCATAATAGTCTGACTAAAGCCTTTCATTACGCCTTATCTGGAAAAAAAAAAAAAATTCTTCTCTTTAATTCAGCTCAGCACTCCTGGCTAGTCTGTGCCCTCTGAAGCAGAGTCTATTTCTTCCTTTCACCATCACTCCCTCACTCCCTGATCTTCCTCTTCAATCTCCTCTCCCTCTGCCACTGCTGCTGTGCAGAGCCTGCCACTGTGACACACTACCAGTGGTGCTAAATGCTTAGTCCACATTGCTCTGTGACAGATCACAGGTCTCTAATAGCTGGGAAAATTATATTCTTAAAAGCTCTCCTTTATTAGACACTTGATAATGTGTTTAATCACTTTTAATGAATGGCAAGATTTTCTAATGAGCAGAAGTAATTTCTGGACATGAGGCATCTGAATCAAGGTAACCTGCAGTTCTAAGCTCCATCCACTCCAAGTTAAGGACTGTCAAATTAGGTTTAATTAACACTGTCAGAGCAGCAGGTTTGAAAGCAAGCACACAAATCCTCAGTGCCTCCTAAACTTTTTCTAACTACTTCTGGCATATCTTTAACTGTAAAGTTCACAGACATCCAAAAATACATTGCATGAGACACAGCTGCCCTGCTGGCAGTGGCATCTCCAGCCAGTAAAGCTGCTCTGGGAGCATAGGAGGATGGTCATGACCCTGGACAGGCTCGCTGAGCAGCTTTGCCATCTGGGAATACAGTTACAAGAGATCTGGCGTGGACAGTGGCATCATGAAGCAGTGCTGGGGGTCTCTGCAGGGAGGGAGACTCAGATTTATCTTCAATAGTTGCCAGCTCCATAAAAACTAATTCCTTGTTAGGATATTGGTGTGTGCAAAGTGTGAGAAGTAAAGGATCAAATCAGCCTCAGCAGGGAGGTTGGAACTCAATGATCTTTAAGGCCCCTTCCAACCCGAATTATTCTATGATTCTATGAATATCTCTGTGTTTGATTTTGGAAAATAATAATGGAGAGACATGAGAGAAAATGACATAAAATACAACTGAAGATTGGAATGATTGATTTTACCTGTCTTTGATTCTGATGTCTAGTCCACGCTGTAAAGTGAGAGTAAAGTCTGTTTTTCTACAAGTTTTAGAAATCTTGATGCCATTGTTGTAATTTACTCTCCTATGTAAAGCTTTCTGATATGCTTAATTTTTCATTACATTTTCATCCAGATTTTTTAGCTTTCAAGTAAAAACTCTTCACATTAGGTAATGGAAATTACTTTAAAATGCAAGGACAAATTCTAATGATTCCAATAAAAATATAAGCATTTTGAATTTTATTTAATTCTTGCTGTAATACTTCTTTAAAATTTTTTCATACCTTCAAGGAAGAGATCTAATGGGTTCAAAAGGTACAGCCTGCATCCATTTACTCTACTTAAAGAACAGCAGCATCAAATTAATTAAACACCCCTAATTAAACATCATTCCATATAGCATATCTAAACACTTTGGTGCTTTAAGCCTGCCTGCTGCACAGCACACCAACCATAAAGAAAGCAAACAAATCAGCCATAAAGAAAACAAATGAACAAACCAGAAATTCTTCTTATTTTGCATATACCATATAACCGATTCTACACTCCTGTGAAACCTGTGCAAGCTAAAACTGCCTTCAGGCAACAAAAATAATAATTAAAAAAAAAAAACAACCTAGCAAAAATACCCTCCAAAAACTCAACTCTATGCATCTAATTTATTTTATTTGATTTACCTGGGATTTACCTATTATGCAAGGATACATTTGCTAAAAAAATACATCTTAACTATTAGAGAAATACACAAGCTTTTCCTGAGCATCATGATGAGTCTTTCTTGGTTTCTATCGTTCGAGAGCCTATTCAACCCCCTGAAGAGCTTGCTTCTCTCTACCTCTTTTAACTCAAAGAACTGATGGCTCAGCTAAACTGTTTCTTCTTACGAGTGCAAATTCCTCAGCAGTGCAGCTTCTTGTTTGTTACACAATAAACAACAGGCACAAGGAGATGATTTTGCACACATGCTGCTGATCAGCAGTAAACATTCAACTGATGAACTACTGTTTCATCTCCATTCCATTGCTATCTTTCTGGGTGTTCAGGGAGGATGATTAAATGCAGAGGATGATTTCTGCAGAATTTGCCTTGATACTGGAAGTGGGCCCAAGGAAACAGACCTCTACCTTGTGTAATAAGGAGTGGTGGCACTGGTGACAACCGTCTGAATGAACAATGCTACATCAAGCCTGAGACTCACATCAAACTTAAGACCAAAACATCCCTTTTAGTTCATTACAAGGCTGTTCAGAGCACAAGTCTGTAGGGTCAGCTCAAACCTCTGCTTTTGAAGGAAAGCTTCAGCATAAGAGGCATTCCTATTAAAAAAAATATTTGGAGTTGGCAGCAGGTCTCTGTCATAAGCAGATCTGATGATACCTGCTTTCAATGGAATACTCCAACACTAGTAACAGAGATATACATAACTGCTTCCTCCATCCCAAGGTTACTATTCCATTATTATATTCCAGAGCAGATTTGTCTGCTTCTTGTTTGTACACACCAAGCACAGTAGGCTGCCTTGATGCCTGAAAGCAAGAGTTAGGCAGACACAAGGAGGTAAATCCCTGAGATGAATGAAGCCTAATACAGCATCACTGTCTCCTCTTACCACCAACCCAGCTTAGTATGAGCCTCCCCCAGTGCACCTGTCAAGGTAATCCTGCATCAGGGATCAGTAATACAACTGCTTCAGGTTCATGATTTCAGGTATCATTTCCTTCTGTAGGTTAAACCCAAGATTTCCATCTCCAGTCAAACTGAATTAGCCTGAAAAACTCTGGAATAACATACACTCTAATTCACACTTTTGTCCTACTGCACATGTGGTCTTTAGAGGGCAAGAACAGACTTGTGACTATAGATCTTAAGAAGCTGAGAGTGCAGCCCCAGACATTTGTGCAGCTGGTGAGGCAATGGCAAAATGACAAACCTCAGGAAACAAAGTGCATCTAAGTATGTAAATAGAGTTGTCCAAAGTCTTGGCTCTACTCCTCCACTAGTAACGTGTCACAGGTGATATCAGCGTGCCCACAGACCTGGCTCACTGTATTTCAAATCTAATACCTTAATGCACAATTTAGAGTGGGATGAATATTCACCAGCTTCAAAAGAGTTAGTCTGGATTTGCACAAATTAAATTACCATTAGAACAGTGTAAGAGTATGCACCTGTGAGAAATAAATTAAGATTTCACTGAAGTGTATTTAATATTTCTTTGAACCCTAACTGTAGAATTCCTATCATGGAACAGCCCTTTACCACTCCGAGATTATCCATGCCAATGGATTATTATCCATGAACAATCTTGCTTGGCTCACTGGTGTCAGCAATGCACAAGACTGGAATGCTCTGAGTATTCAAGAGACTGAAGAAGCTGAATTGTGAAGGAGGATCCAGAAAATACGAGCAAACAAACAAACCAAAGCACAGGCAGCAAGGCCAAAATATGACTGTAAAGCAACTTAACAACAATTCTGTGTGGGCACGCTGTGTTCAGAGGGGATAGGATTAAGATGGTGTACAAAAGTATAATTCACTGTTACAAAGAGTTACAAAATAGAAAACAAAGGCTCACAGTTTGAAAATAATTCTTCTTCCTGAAATCACAGCTCAGAAGAAAGTTTCTATGCTTAGGACATTCATTACTGAACAAGAGAAAGCACTACAAAAATGTGCTGGAGCAAACATTTTTCACTAAAATGAGGTGGATTAGAGGAGTTAAAGATAACTAATATTTCTGATTTTCAAGATTCCTACATGTATAAGACTAGTCTTTTCATTAAGACTGGATTTAAATATTGATTTGATTTATCTCTTAAGACAGAGTTCTCAGTGCCATTTTGTCCCTAAGTATCTGCATGTGTACACGTAGGCAAAGGGAAGGAAAACTGTGTGCACATTTTAGGAAAAGAGAGATATTTTCATATCTCTCTTACCTGAGGCAAAAATGATAAAGTATTCTGAATTCACAAGTATCTTGAGTAGATATTTATCCTTTTGCTTGAGGGAATGAGTCATAAAAGCTCCAAGAAACAAGCAAAGTTAATGAAACCCAGCCAAAAGTCTCTACTGGCATAGTTTCATTAGAGATAAATGCAGCTGCCCCCACATACATAGTTGAGAGGGCTACTTGAATGACGAAGACAGAAGAAGGAGTCAGCCTAAATGTGTGGCTTCAAATTGTACTTTTCCCTGTCAGCACAAATTGTAATTACAACATGCAGCAATCTTTATTAATTTCACTCTTCAGAATTTTAAGTATGTACTGCCCTGTATTTCATAGTTTAACACGATTATCTTCAGGATTGATCTGATCCATGTATCAACTACAAAGTATTCCTTATATTAAAAAAATATACTATTTTCACTCCAGGTTTGTGGTTTTTTTCCCTTATTTATTTTAGTAAAAAGAACTTACAAAACAACTAAATTCACAATATGCATAATTTGTGTTTGGTGGAGTAGTTTCCTTCAAGTCATAAATTGTTCTTACAAAGACCCAAGCAACAATTTAATTAACCTTTCCAAAATTTTATAGGAGAGATCCACCAGAGCATAAAACCATTTGAGAACACAGTCATCTCTCTACACTTGTTTATGCAGAATTTGGGGAGCACTAGCATATAGGAACAACAGGTTTGTTCACTCAAAACAGCAAAAACTTAAAACACAGACAAAATTAACACAGTTTTGGCATTTGTGAGCCTAAGGTGAAGCAGCCTTAGCAACTCAACATCAACCTTTGAGGCCTGAAGACAGACAAAGAGAAGACTGAGACGCCTGATGGCTGATAATATCCTTCAGTGGGCTACAGCAATCTTCTAGTGGATGTGGAGAATGGAAAAGCTTCTCTCTTCCACCTTCCCAAGGCTGCTCCTGATGTGAAATTTCTCTGTTTTACAGAGCTACTTGATACTGAAAAATAAAGTTGCAATTAGGCAAACAAGGAACTGAGTTGATAGAACTCAGACCTAATGTACTGCTCTTTGTTTCTCAGTCTAGTTCAGGCAATTTTGCCTTAATTTTTGTGTATAGTGGTAGAGCTTATAGAATCATAGATTTGTAGAATAGTTCAGGTTGGAAGGGACCTTAAAGGGACCTTGAGTTCTATCCCCCCCTGCCATAGGCAGGGACACCTCCCACTACATCAGGCTGCTCAGTGCCTTGTCCAGCCTGGCCAAGAAAGAAAAGAGTGAAAAGTACATTTCATTAATTACTCAACTTCATGCCTCCTCCTTACAAATTACTTAGGAAGCAGGCTGAAATTTGAAGTTCTGCCTCTTTGCTTTAAAAATAAGATGGAAAAAAAAGCATTTTTTGTCACTCTATTATATACAATGCAAAAAAGAAAGAAATCCCTGCTCAGTCCATTGAATACAAATTATGCAAACATTTCAAGGCAATGACCCTTAGTGTGCATTCCAGGCAGAAGGAGGTACCTCCCTGCATACCTGAATAAGACACTTAAATAGCAAGATTTGTGTTTTACTCTTGTCCTCAAAAATTCTTCCCTAGCTACTTACAGGTAATTTTTAAAGAAACAAAATGATTTTTGGTAGAATTTGTTTATTTGACAAGGTTGCTTCATATACAAGTCTGGGGCACCTGCCTCTCCCCACGGGCTCAAGAGCAAGCACAGACACCTAACAAAGGCTTTGAATTCCATCCAGGAGACAGGCACATAGTGCTTTTGCCAGGTATTTCAGGACATTGTTTCTTGTTTGGATGTAGTAATTCTCTAGGATGTTGTGCATTCTGGCATGGAACATATAGTAAGTGGCATGTTTCATTGGGAAATTGTCTGTTGAAGCTCATTTAATATATATTAATAGAAAGTTTTCAGGTGCTGATATTAGAAACGTTGACTATGACTGTGCAAATTAATGCTAGTGGAGTAAGAACGAAGTAAGTTCTCAAATCACAGCTTATCAGTTACCACAGGTATCGGTCTCTCAACTGCAATGACCCATCCTTTATCCTGGAGCTATCAAGGACTGGGAAAGTGTGTCACTATGAGTAAGAATTTACTGTTACTCCAGAAAGCTAATTCAATCAATCCAGACATAAAAGGCATTTGTTCATGTTGCTTTTAACCTGGGCTATTAATGCACCCATCTAAGAACACTTTGAACACTTATACTCATTCCAGTTCTTATTTCTTGCTCTAAGGTAAATACTTTATTGACATATTTTGTTTATTCAAATAGAGGTATGTGGTGCTTCCACTTGTTGTTCCATTAAAAAAGCCATGTTGTGTAGCTAATAGGCTAATGCAGACTGTGAAAAGTGATGGTATTACTACCCAGTGGTGAAAGGCACAAAAAGAACCATGGGAACCCTTCTCCAGCCTTCATTATTGGCATTAGTAAAACAAATTCTAACTCTTTATTTGTCAAATTACTATCTGTTACAGTGTGAACTTTCCTTCGGCTTTACTCTCCTAATGAAGTTTAATCTGCCTCTGGCTTGCAGCAAAAGGGCATTGTGTGTTCATGTGCAGGCAGTATGAATGTGGTTTTGCAGAAAAGGAAGTATCCTGACTGTTGGGGACTAAAATCAATGGAAAATAGAAGCCAGCCTATTGCCTTTGTTTTTCCAGCTGTCAAATTTTACTCTAATAAAGTAGATAGTATTTCTTTATGACCCCATTAGTTTTTCCTAAACAAACTGACAATACCATTCACTGTTCTGTGAAAGCAATCACCATGGTATATGCTGTTCTTCCATGAGAAATACTCAGAACACTTGTGTGTGGAGAGAAGAACCTTTCAGCAATGTGTTCAGAGGATCAAATATCTCTATTTTATTTTTTAAGCTAGACACAGGACTAGATACAGGGGAAGCCAATCAAATTGAAGGAGACAGTGTGAAGAATTGTCGTGGTAATACACATTTTAGCCTGGTAAAATAGTCAGCAGTATCATAAGGAGCTTAGAAATAAAGAACAATGTATTTTATAGAAAGGGAAAGACATTAAGGAAATCAGCCCTATGAAATCCTTTTATAATTATGCTATTTGAAAGGCAGCCAAACTGGAATTGGCAAAGGGTGCAGAAAGCAGGAACTCCTTCTTTGCTACATAAGATTATCTATGATTTCACATAGGATCTTCATCTATTAAACTTGTCTCTACATAGTAGATCACCAGCTTTCTGACCCACGGTTTTGTAATGTGTGAAAATTTCTCAAATACTTTACACTGTTAAAGAGTCAGCAGGTCTGGCTATTAATGGGAATTGACATCAGAGTAGAAAGAAAGAAGTTTTCAGCCACAAAACCTCAAATTTATATTTGTAAAGAATACAGTTACACCCACAGTATTAATATGGTCCTTATAACTCAGGTATTTGCACTTGCTTTTACTTCTTCAATACCTGTGAGAATAAAGAGATAGCATGAGCTCAAATGTCCACATCTGTACTAGCAGTATTTAAATTCTATAAATATTTCTAGGAATATCACATTTATTATGAAACCTGAAATTGTTGAGATTGTTTATATTTGAAGAGACTCCAGCTGAGTGTTTCATTCTTTTGAAAAATCATTATTGGATTTTAACTCGATGTGATCAAACTCAAACTGGTAAAAATGGCTTTTTGGTTTTACTTTTTCCTCCCCTCAAAAGATTTGAGACGCTGGGAGAAATGCTCCTAGAGTCAGTCTGCTTCAGAATTTTATGATTATTACCATAATCAAATAAAGACACCTTTCATCACCTAGGTATGAGACATACTTAAATGACTGCAGGAAAGATAGTATTGAATTATTACTTCCCAGACTCCCCCATGTTATTTCCACTGACTAACAAGCATTAGTTAGCACTGCTATGCTGAAAAAAGTGAGCATTTCCATTTTGATTTCACCTTCCTTTCCAAAATACAGTATAACATCCCCTCTATTAGGAAAACTAAATACCCTCAAATGGGAAAATATTAACAACTAACTGTATGAGACAGCACAATTACAGAGAAAGTCTGTCTCTTTAACCTTTGTCTGAACTTGTAAATTACAGATTTCTTTTTGTGGTAGTTGCCTGACATGCCTCATTTCAGCTGCTGCCAGTTGTCCTAAGATGGCCAAGTACACTGAAATCTTTCATTCTGCTTCCACCAGGCAAACCTCAACAAAAAACCTTGGGTGCAGTCGTGTGGGGTAGAGGCAAAAGAGAAAAGAAGGATAATACAAACCTGCTAACCATCTCAGTCTCTACAAATAGTACAAAGTGGCAATTACTGGCACAGACAGTGAAGAAGGGAAGTCAGCAAATGTGCACCCTTTCCATCATGGCCAAAGAGCAGCCAGGCTTGGCTGAGGTGTGGAAGTGCTGCCCTGTTAATGCATCCCCACTTCCATGGGCTCTGACACTTCTGAACTGGGTAAATCCCTCATGTGGAAGTTGGGACATCAGAAAAAAAAGTGTAAAAAACCCACAAAAGCAGAGAAATTGATTTTAGTATTTTTTGTTTTCATTCTAGCTTTCATTAGGAAAACAAATACTCTTCTACAGTGAAGAACATTGAAGACTGTGGTGTATTTGCTATGCTCCAGACTGCACACCTTTTAGGTTACAGTTATTAATTAGGTTTAGATTTATTAAATCTTAATTTCTAATTGAAATATTGAACCCACTGGAAAACATGATACTGAACCCCAGTTCACTACTATCACTGGCCTTCAGATGGATTTGCACTTCACTTTGTTCCCTCTCTGCCCTCCCAGAATGAAATTCCTTTCCAATTGTTGATCCTTTTTGTTTAGCCAAAACCAAGCAGAAACAAGTAAGGCAGAGAAAGAAGGCTGCAGTGCAAACTATATGCTATGTATACACCCCCACAGACCTTTTTGAAAGGAAAAAGCATTTGTTGGAAGTGTGTGGAGGCACAAACATGAATGAGAACTTTTTTTTCTTTCAAGTTTTGTACCATAAGGTCATGTAACACAACCTTAACTTAATTTGTGTGTAACATCCATAAAACTGAACTGGGAATGAAAACTGGAAGAAACAGCCTTTGCATGTCCTTTTTCTCCTCAAGTGTTTCCTTCCCTTTTGACATTTTGGCTCACTTCTTTCTGAGGGATCATTGCATCTGGAAAATCCTTTCCATGCTGGAGGAGCAGTTTTCAGTTGCTGCAAACCTGAATTAACCCACAACCAAACAAAACTTGCACAAATTCCCCCTGCAGCCTGCGTCACCAGACAAAATCACACCCACAGACTATTCACTCTTCCCTCTTCTGAGTATGAGGGTAGAATTCCCCTTGGGTGGGAAGCAGAATCTTAATCCTGTAACAGCATTTACATTAATTACAGTTTGCAAGCAGAGGAAGTGCTAGATCTGTTACTCCCTTTACCTTTCTTTCAGCCTCTTTCTTCAAGTGAATGAGGAGACAGGGTGGTGAAGGTGTGGCAGCTGGGCAAACAGAGGCAGCATAGTTTTCTATGAACTGTGACCCCCAAATCCCATGCAATATTTGTGGAAAAGGACAATTGCTTTATCCAGGAACAATCTTGTTGGTATTTTCTATCAATAAAGCAATCATCAAAGGATTTTTCCCCCAAACTTAATTTAGAAAGAAAATAGTTGTATTTGTTCTTCAAAAAAGCATCTTCGTCTCATCTAGTCTTTTTTATCATTGGCATTTATTATTGTAGATAACAGCTGCTGAGAGCCTTCAATCACAGAGCTTTTGAAGGCTGATGGAAGCATCAAGCTAATATTTTCAATGTCTCTGGGATCTGAACCCATATCCTCAGGATTAAGGCAGATCAAATGAAAATGAATACCTCTTTACAGACAAAATCCACCTAGCCTTTACCACACAGAGAATGGATTTGTCTGCACAAAGTAGATTCTAAAGCACTGAACTGAGACCTTTTTCCTGCTTTATTTTTCAGATACAAGCTATTCTGCTTATCTTTTGGTATTACAAAAATGATACAATTCTTTGGCTTCTCCCATTGACAAGAATTGATGCTCAAAACATATATTAATAGGGAACTGGTAATGGATTCACAGGCTTTTCCTTTTAAATTTCTTATATTAATTAAATTATGGTCAGAAATCAAAAAGTTACAGAGAAACTTCTCTAAAAATGGGTGGCAGGGTGTTCCTTTTCCTAGCTGGACACTAGAACATCTTAAGAACATATACAAGACAGATGTATGGTCCTGATTCTGATCTTCCTCAGATTTGAAGTGGTCAAATGATAAACTTTTGTAACATGAACAAAATCAGATTCTGTTTGTATTATATAAAGAGATGAGCCTGGAAGTTAGTGAAGAGATAATGTGCAGTTACAAAAGTAAGCAATTCACCATTAGAATGGAAGAATTGCTTTCTAAGACTAAAAATAAGCCAAAGAGGAAAACATGGAGAGATGAGAGAGTACTTTGTTCAGTATAGAGAGGCAAAGAAAAAGGAAAAATGCTATTGCTATATACAATGATTTATCAGGAGACTACTAGAACATTGACATTAAAGGGTGAGATTTCCACCCTTAGAGTTATTCAAGACAGACGCCAACATGTCTCAGAGACACTTGATCTAATCAGACCTGCTTTAAGCAGGATGTTGGCTGGAGGTTCTGTCCAACCCACATGACTCTGATTCTATGGAAGGCAAGAAAATACAGTTTTTGCAAAGCTATATCAGTAAGAGAGAACTATAGCCATTTGAAGAGGCAAAAGAAAGTTCCCTCAGACATTTTCAAATATTCAAATTAACACAGTTTTAATCACATCACTGAAAAGAGAAAGCTCAGAAGCACTTATTATATTACTATGGTTTTGTAGGCAGGTTATGCATGATGCATATGTGTCATTCAATCACTCAAGCTTGCAAAATCAGCCACTGAAAAGAAAAAAAAGTAGTAGAGCTTGGGCCAGTCAAGGAAGATGTGCATGTGAAAAGGATGTGGCCAGCTAGTTTAAAATTTTCTACTCTAAAGCTTGTCATTTTAATAGAATTTTCACAGATTTTTTTTGCAGACTTTTTTTGCTGTGTATCTGCTGTAATCAAACAATATAAAAATTTCCCAGAAGTAGACACACAAACCTCCACACAGCACGTACCATAGAAGTCTGCTTTATCTCTTCTAAGTAACATTATACCTAGTAAATAAACAAGAAACACATGTCACAGCAAGTATATATCTAGTACCTGATCTGAGACCAGATGTATGCTGTGAAATTTTGCCAGAAATTTGTCTTATTTAATTTAAAATTAATTTTAGTTTGGTATTAAAGGAGTTAAATAGATTTTTTGTAAAAAGAATAAATCAAAAATTCTTTATCTGTAAGGTTAGATCTATTCTGCACATTCCATTATAACTTGTGGTGATTTACTCATATTATGAATGAGATCAGTTTAGCAACAAGAAAGCAATTTCTTCTTCTAAAACAAAATAAAGGAGATTATGCACAGGGAAAAAAAAAAAAGGTAAAATCATCTGACATTATTTTCATATATTTCCATGTAATGCTCCATATCTAGGATTTCTGCTGTTCCGCAGAAGAGGAACTTTTATATTTTACTTCACAGTTACAGACAGATATACACTTTTTTTCCCTACCACATCAGGGAAATCCATTGTATTAAACTGTTGGAAAGTAATCAACAAAACATGCAAGGTCCCAAGACTTGGAAACCTCACACTTTAGGGAAAGTTAATTTGCAGTAAACATCTGAAATAATAATAATAAAAAAAAAATCTTAATGTTGAGTGTTTACAGCTTCCATTGTGGATACAGTCTGCCAAGACCATTTGGGTCAGATTTCTGACCTTCTTGAGAAAAGTTATCATAATTCTTCAGAGCTGCTTGAGTAGATAAGCTGAGCTGGAAACACTGCCAAAATAGATACCACAGTCTTAATACTCACACCTGCTGATCACTGATAAAATCACAGAACCACAAAGTATTCAGATTGGAAAATACACCTGAAGGTTATGTCATCCAAAACCCTGCTCAAAGCAGGGTTAGCTATTGAAGTGAGATGGGTTTGCACAAGATCACATCTAGCTGAGTTTCAAATATCTGGAGAATACATTACAATGCCTCACTATGCTCATTATGAGGGGAAAAAAAAAACCTAAAAAAACCTAAAAAAAAACAGAACAAAATGTCCTACCATCTAAACAAAGTTTCTTTTGCTAAAACTTGACACTTTTGCCTTTTGTTCTGTCACTCCGCAGTTCTGAGAAGTCTGTTTGTTCTCTCTGTACTCTCCCCATAGGACACAAGATGCCCCTTAACCTTCTCTTCTGCAGGCTGAATTAACTTACTTGTCTTAGCCTCTCCCTGTCCACCACCTGCTCCCATGTATTAAGCTCAGTGGCTTAGCAGCTCATTGGGCTCGTTTCACCAGTACCTCTTACACTGTGAGGGTCCAAAACTGGGCAGAGCAACCTGTTTCCTTGATCTCTCCAGAGCTCAAATAAATTGACATGATTGCAGCAAAATTCAACACATGACATCAAAGGTCATTTTGAACCATGCTCAACTTTTGTGTAGAAAGTATTTTGCCTCCTATCTGATCTCAATATAGAGTCTAAGTACATATACTTTCTTCAATGTTAGAAAAACTGGTGTGAGATCTGAAGTCATCTTCAAAGGAGCTGAGATTGCCTCTAGAGCAAACACTATGCCTGACACAAATGTGAAATGGAGTGGAGTGAGTTCTTCCCAACTCCTTGTGCCTGTGAATAATCCCCACAAGATCCTTTCACTTCTTGGTGACTACCGTGTCAACCCCTCATTCTCCACAGAGAAATAGGTCCTCTCTTGAAAGGATCTTTTAGAGAAAAAATGTCCCACAATCTGGTATTTCTCTCTCACACATTTCCCATAGGATTTGTACCTATCAACTAGAAATTAGTCTCGCTTTGAACAAAACTAATTTTCAGCTGCTCAGAAAACAGGTTGGGGCTATCACAGCCATTGAGTTAGAAAAATAAGCAAAGGGAACAGTAAACAGTGAGTGGCCACCTTGTTTATTCAGAGTGCTGTGAATGTTGATGTTACACACAATATCAAGTTTAGTTGATACTAGATGTTTTCTCTCACATCCAACCTGATCTGAAAGGGACTTTTCTCCAGCTGTCTAGGGAAGCTTTCAGCAAGCATAAGCAAACTATCAAGCCCTCCTGATGACATTGTCCCCTAGTCTGTATAAGAGAATAACCTTAAAGCAAAGGTTCTTCACAGTCACCACACATAATGAAAAGAAAAAAAACTCAGGGCAAGTCCAGGCAGACTTCTTTCACCTCTTTAAGGATGAGACAGGAGACAAATTAATTACACAAGAAGGACAGGCTTTTTCATTACCAGCTTTCAACATCTGGCTCCAATACCAAGACAAGTATCAATACCAGAACCACAACCAAAACCAACATACCGATACCACTTAAAATCCACTCAATATAAGCATGAATATAATAATAATGGAGAGGAATCTCATCACTGTGCAGCACCGTTGGATATACTGGGAGCACTCATACCATGGAAAGTTCTTTGGCAATGACACCCTGAGAATCTGGAATGAAATGTTTCTTTTCTTGAAATAGCAAATGGAAATTAAGCCATCATCTGCAGCAGATCTGCAAACAGATCCAACTCAAGAAGATCTGTTTTTTTATTTTTTAATTCAATTCTATTTGACCACCACCACCCCCTCAGACATATGTATGTAAATTACCACAGTAGGTGTGAAACCTGCCCCAGTATTGATTCAGCTGGCACAACTTTCCCCCATAAAACCCTCTTCAGAGCTCCAGCATGAGGGTGGTCTGATCTCTCCAGCTGCTGGGAAGATGCTGAATTCCTCAGCTTGCCCCTCTCCCTCAGTGTCTGCTTTTATTGGAGTGGACACAGCAGCAGCTTTGACTAATCCAGTCACATAATACACACAAATGCACCAAGACTCATGACTTCAAGGAGAATGCTAGTGCCTCATGAACTCACTGCTCATCTTTAGAGTAGTGGGACGGAAGGAAGAATTCATCAGCTAAGAAAGTATGTACTGTGTATTCAAGAATCTCCCATATCTAGAAGAAAAAGATGGGACCAGTGAAAAGCCTGCTGCTTTTTGGACCTGGCAAGGCCAAACTCAAAGGTCTTTTCCTTGCTTCACTTGCTGAACACTATTAGTGCAAGCAGGGAGAGGTGCACCTGACTGCATCTCAAAGTTTCAAACTAGTTTTGCAATTTTATGCAGTTTTGTCACTTCAGGAACAGACTTTTCCAGCTTCCTATGAGAGCTTAAGATCTCATTTACCTGAGGTCAGGTAATCATAGAGGGGGAGTTTGAAGAATCATTCAGTGAAATTTAAAAAATCCCTGGAATTTGTTTCTTCTACTTTACTTTTGGGTATTATGTTTGATAAAGTCTTCAGATTACAAGTATCCACTAGAAAAGCAAGAATTCTACTTGAGTAACAAATGGATGTCACACTTCTCATTTTCGACTAGAAAAACAAGAATTCTGCTGGAGTAACAAATGGATGTCACCCTTCTCATTTTAAAGGGACTTATCAAAGCTATAAAGATGATAAATTATTAAATCAGCGGTAATGGCTTTACAGTCACATTAATTCTCATCTTTTATAGCTGTGTATGCACAGCTTTATTTCCCTAAAGCAAACCACAATAAAATAACTCATGAGGGCTTTAAACTCTTTTGTCTTTGCTGTAGGTTTGTCTGGTTTAGGGGGAAAAATATTAAAATGATGGTGCATTATTTTCAACAGTGGCAGGAAGTGGGTTTTTAAACTGAATCAGCTTAAAAAATTCCAGCTGTGCTCATGTTGAAGCCATCGAAAAGTCTAAGCCCAGGATCAGCTCTCCATGCCAACTAAATCCTTTTCAGGCTTCAAAAAAGTAAATTTTTGAAATAGTGCCAAGCCTCTCCGGGAAAAAAAAAATTTTAATTGGTTGATATAAAAAAAAACAGAAAGCACCATTCTGAAGATATAAGTGTTCGCATTTTTGTATATAATTTGAGATGGTGCCTTGTAAGAGCACTCCACATATTGACACACAGACTATCTGAGAACACTGCAAAGACAGGCATGTAAGGCTGGTTGTTTGAGATGAGGAGGAATTTATAAAGAACTTGAGCAGCTAAATTTGTTAAGAACTCTCCTGTGCCATAGAAACTCACTGGAAAGCCCAGAGAAGTGTATGACAATGTTTGCCCCAATGAAAACACCATCCTTCATTCCCCAGCCTCCTGTGGCACAGTAGAAGATAAACAGATCTCCACTCTTCTTGTCCTCTGAGATCAGTAGTTGTTTTCAAGGAGTTTCTGCATCAGTTATACATTCATATATAGTAAAATCTTAGCTTAAGAATTCCAAAAGCAGAAATTGAAGATGAATATGAAAACATCTACCCTACTGTCTTTCCATCTTTGATTCCTGCTACACTATTCAGTTTTGTCTGCACCTATATAGAATCATAAAATAATTTGGGTTGGAAGGGACCTTAAAGATCATCAAGTTCCAACCCCATAAGCAAACCATCAAGCCCTCCTGATGACATTGTCCCCTAGTCTGTATAAGAGAATAACCTTAAAGCAAAGGTTCTTCACAGTCACCACACATAATGAAAAGAAAAAAAACTCAGGGCAAGTCCAGGCAGACTTCTTTCACCTCTTTAAGGATGAGATAGGAGACAAATTAAGTATACAGGAAGGACAGGCTGACTGAGACACCTCCCACTACATCAGGCTGCACAGTGCCTTGTCCAGCCTGGCCTTTAAACACCTCCAGAGAGGGGGCATCCACAGCATCTCTGGGCAACCTCTCCCAGTGTTTCACCACCCTCACTGTAAAGAATTTCTTTCTTATATCAAGCCTGAATCTACCCCCTTCCAATTTACATCCATTATTTCTAGTCTTCCATCACATATCTTACTAAAAATTCCTACCCCTGCCTTTCTGTAGGCCCCCTTCAGATACTGATAAGTTACTATAAGGTATTGATAAATACGNGGACCCCCTCAGGTATTGATAAATACTATGAACTCTTCCCTGAGCCTTCTCTTCTCCAGAGTGAACAACCCCAACTCCTTCAGCCTGTCTTCATGATATTTATGCTCTCCTCCTGCTGTTAAAAACTTTACATTCTTGGTCTGTTACATGAGAAGGAAAGAAAATTACCCTAGTCACTCCCAGCCATTGAACTCAATGAGCAATCAGACACTTGTCTCACATATTTCCTTTATCCCTGTAAATCTAACTCTGCAACTCCTTTAAGCTGGGAGACTGAAAGATGTAGCCCAATCTATATAGACACTAAAAGCTGCCAAATATTTGCCAATTTAATTGATTCTGAGCTGACAGAAATTGATTTATTCTGCATAACTTGAAGTTTTTAAAACTTATTCATTGAGAAGAGGGAATAGTATTAAGAGAAAGAAAAAATTCTAAGAAATTACAACAAATGGTCAGAAAAACTAGAAAGCCTATAACTCTTAAGGAAAGATTTACAAGACCCTGGTTTAAGTTACCTTTGCAAAGCAATATAAAAACTATGAAATTGCAAAAGAAATGCTAAATTGAGACAATAGTCGAGACAACAGATAGTTGCAGTCAAAGGTGAATTTAATGTCACACATTTATTGTGTCAGAAGTGCATTCCGTTTTCCTCATTTCAGAATGCCAATCTGATCACCTTCGTGCCTCTAAAAATTTGGCTTCAGTTTAATTTTAATTTTGTTGCTTTGGTTTTGTTTTTAAATAAAGTTAACTGCCATGGTCTTCCATTAAGAAACATGGCAATCTAGAGTAACTGTGATGCCTCCTCTTCCACATTCTTGAAGATAATTTTGGTGAGGCAATCATTAATACCAAAGTAACAAGATTAAGAAGAACAGTTCACAAGTCTGGGAATTCATTCCAAACCATTTCTAAATGCTGCATTTCACAAAATCATACTTACAAATCTGAATTAGAAGTAAAAAGTTCTCATAAAAACAGTGATCTTTTACATTTACTTACAGCCCTCAAATAAGTATTTACTTATAGCCCTCAAAGCAAAAATATAAACACAAATCCACTCTTTCTTCTCCAGAATTATCTATAGATTTTAAAATGTCCTATCACACTTCTGAGATGGTGGCCAGATTACGACTTGGCCAAATTAAATTCATAGAAATGTTATCATAGACTGAATTCTGAGCTTGTTGTGATTTGAGGCCATTCACTCAGCAGATTGGAAATTAACTTTCCCTCACGTCACACAAAGTTCCTAATAGATCTTGCATTTCTTGGCACTCACTGATTGAGCTCACTGGAGTTCTGAACTGGTGAAATTCTGTTCCAGAAATTTTTCTATCAGGATGGTTTGAAGTGGAGTTCCAAGAAAGAAAGTTTTTTTCAGATAACAATGAAATAGCTACAATCTCTTGTAGATAAGATGGTTGCAGAACATTTCTTCAAATTATCTCCTATTTGTATCACATTCTTGGAATGTAAAATAATTATTTTAGGATCATTAGTTAAAAATATTTACACTGTTTTTCTGAAAATACTCTAGGTATAATCTGGGGTATTTGTTGTGGTAATAAAGCCTTTATGGCCCTCACTTTTGCATAAATTGTTTGCAGCTGAGAATATGGAACCATGGAATGGTTAGAGTTGGAAGGGACTTTCAAAGTTCATCCAGTTCCAGCTATCCTGCTGTGAGCTGGGACATCTCCTGCTAGACCAGGTTGCTCGGAACCTCAGACAATGAGTCCTTGAACACCTACAGGAATCTCAGTTTCAGTAAATCTGTAAGCAGGATTTCTGCTTCCAGGAAATAACCAAATCAATGGTTGATAAAATAATGATGCAAATGAATCAAGTTTGCATTGAATAAGGATGGAGGAATGAAGAGAAGGGAAGAAAGACAGATGGTGTCAGTCCTCCATTAATCACCATCACTTATTTCATTACTAGAAACATGCAGTTATCTTGCATGCCTCACAGTTAACACAGAAGTTCCAATATCATGCTGATCCACACAGGTAATGGAGCACTTTTCACTTCTCAGTTGCAGCCCCAAGATCAGATAAACCTGGAAAAACACAGCCTCTTTTTAACCTGTTGTCTAGTCTAGCCACTGATGTCTGAATGTAAGGTGAGATGAAAATGGACACTGCAGATCAGAACTGTGTCCCTCTGAGAGTGGACTCTTCTTGAAAAAAAAAAAAAAAGAGGAGCTACTCCTTTTCTTGAATGTTATAGAGAACACTGAAAACTCAGCACCAAAAAACCAAGATACAAATGTTCAGGCAAGAGATAGTTAAAATGACAGGATAAGGTCACAGTCTATGTATTTATTCATGGCAGGATCTCAGTCAACGCACTTCAATAAAACGAGCAATTATTGTGAGTCACGTCACTAATTACATCTGATACACAAAAAGGCTTGTGCAGCACCACATATCAAAGTGCACTGTGAACTCATCCAGTGTGGAAATGGCTTACAGAGGAGCTCTTGTTACCAGGACTCAAAAAGTCCTGAAAAAGATAGGGCTTTAGACATGTCTGTGGCATTTCTCTTTGGTAGCATTTTTTTTAAACATAAAAAAAAGATGCATTGTACAATAGTGACAATAAACCCGCCTATGTGGGGACTTCAGCATTACCCTGGGACAGGCAAGACAAGGAAGAACTGTAATGAGAGACCAGTAGTATTGGCCAAGACAAGCTGCTTTCTTCAGTGACAAGTAGATAGAGCTAAGATGTGTTGAATCTGTCAAAATGTTCTAAGATAAATCTTAATTTTTTCCATCACAAATAAAGACAGACATGGTTCAGATACAGGTCAAATTGCCAGAGATGGAAAACAGAAAGAGATTAAAGTAATTTCTTATGTAACAGGTATTTTTACTGTGCAAAAAAACCACTTGAGTCTTCTCAAACTTCTAAAAAATTTGGACAACTTCTTCATCCAAAAGTAGGATTAAATTCATAAGCTTTTCCACCAATTTTGCTGTCTGATAATTAACTGCCTTGAAGACTACTTGCTTATTTGTGCTTTCTTATAATGGTACCTCTTGTAGTAACTTCAGAGAACAAACAAAACCCTGGATGAAATTTCACCTGTGGCATAGTAATTCTTCATAACTGAAGCTATAGCACATGGCAAATATCTATCTAGAAACAATGTCTGAAATTCTTCTCTCCCTTTTTTGAAAACAAAGTTGTCAATTTGACCAACTGTAACCATATCAACTTTATTATTAATTATATAAAATTTTATTTATATTTGACAGTATTCAATGTTTTAGATCTCCAGTGCAAGAAAACTGAAGGGGAAGAATTATTACATGGTTGGTGTTGAAGACTTCACAAATAAAATGTTATTTAAGATCCATGAAAGCCACAAATTGGTTACTTTTGAGATAAACTGACCCACAATTTGTGAAAATCATGCAACTATATAAACACACAAGAAATTTCTGTATGAGTTTTCAATATTAAAAAAAAAGCAATCATAGTACTGTTTTCTTTTTATTTTCTCCACCCTCCTCTTTATTTTTTCCCCAGTTGCTTCACCTCTACTTCATTTTGCAAGTGGTTTTCATTCCATGGACACCATCAAAGATCCAATCAACTATCTGAGTATAAACTGTTGCCTACTAGACTGTCATCAGCACAAAGTCTCCCAAATAATAAATGAACTTTTTATTAACTGTGGTAACATTAACATTACAATGAGGGATTGTTTAAAAACAAGTTGTACTGCTGTTGCTCAAGAGCTCAGAGAAAATGGTTCTCAGTTCCTTTCTTTTTCCTTGAGGGTAACCACAGGGGTTGCATTAAATCTTTTAAAATATGTTGACAGTTGAATAAGTGCTGCTGTTGCTCTGGTGACATTTTATGTTTTTTAATTGTCATTAATGAAGCCGACTGATACGTTCTTAAAAATGCTTTACGTGTTCTAGTAATTTTATGACAAAGAGAGGAACAAAACCGTCTGCAAATTAGCTGTGATCCACTTCTCCTATGGAATTTTCACTGGAGACAATGGGAGAATCTGCATGGGAACTATCTGCTTGACCAGACATTCTAGGTAGGAATGTATGAAACTTTCCCAGAAAGTTGTGAAATTATCACTTGGTTGTGCATCTCCCACAAATTCAAAGTTTCAAGAACATTTGTTTGAGCACAATTTCAAAAGTAAGAGCTGGAACTGCTCCCACTGAATCAACTTGATGTTAAAATGGCATGACCTAACATTTTAAGGTTGCAATGAACCCAAAATGTAAATGTGAGTTGGAATCAAATGAAGGTCTGGTCTGACGCTTCTCTGGAGTATAACAAGTCCTTTGTTATTTTGGTAACACTCCCACTGACTTGCGGAAGGTTTTGCCCCTGTAGAGACTGAAGGATACAGCTCCCAATTATCCATTCAGTAACATGCAGTCCCAAAGCAGAATGCATATAGCTTGAGAAACAGCAGGCACTACACTTGATAGTTTATAAACAGATAAGGTAAGTCTTTTGCTATGGGGAGAAAATAAACTCTGGTGCTTTAAATTATGATGAGTGAATTAAGTATATTAAGGAAGATTCGCTCTGGGGACACAGAGCCAGAAGAGATAAGAAGAGGGGGGATGGTATCCCTACGGTGTAAGGAGATGTGTCTAGTCCATTGCTTCCTACATCCCATGTTCCTTGGTTTTTTGAGTGTTCCAAGTCATCACAGCAGAGGATTCTAGGGCACTACTGCAGCTACTTAACTACAAACTCCACATTTTTGCTATTTCAGAACTAGAATAAGCTAGAGCCATCTTTTTTTCTTCAGCTACACCGTGCAAATTTTGATGGCTTGATCCAAATCACTCCAAGCAAACCAAGGACCTGTTTGCCTGATTCTCCCTGGGCTTGCAGCCAAGGATAACCACATACACCAGTGCAAAGCAAGCAGTTCAGCTGCAGCCTTTCCTTTCGTCCAAGTAAACCTCTATACAAGGTACAAAGCAATAGAAATCAGGCCTCAGGGTTCTATACAGCACTGCAATTCTCAAGATACTCAGGGTGCAGACAGCAGTAAGTTCCACACTTTCATCAGAAACAAATTTAACCATCTCAGCTAAGTCTGGAACTACATTTTAATTAGACAAGGGGCCAGGCTTTTGATTTCAAAAATAGAAATTAGGGTTGCAGTCCTTCTCTATTGAAGTTAATTGCAAAATCTCTATTATCAGGCTCTTGAGGTATTACCCAGGCTTACTTTTTAATTACATTTGGTTCTTAATGAAGTAGATAGCAAAGAGAAAAGCAGCCCATGACTCAAACGATTCACATTTTTATGTTTCCTGCTGAACAACAGAATAGGTCAAGATACTTGCTGGATTTTCCCATGAGAAATGCTGTGATGTGAATAAGCTAAATTGACTTGGTCCTGAAGGAGCAGGTTAGCTTTGAAAAGCATCAATCATTTTCTCCTCCTGTATACATTCTACCTTCAAAACTTATGCAAAGTAATTACAGGCACCAAGCCAAATCCAATTCAGAACCTGAAAAATATCATGTAAGTATCTTAAGCTTGAATGACTGGTAATTATGGTGTGATGTCACTTAAAACATAAGGAGTCCTAATTATAGCTATATTTTCAAATGATCCACTTCAAAAGTGTGACACTTCTCCATAAAAACTGACAATTACTCAAGGCAAGGAGACAGCCAATAACTTGATGTTTCTGTATTATTTAAAAACAATAAGCCAAGAAGCCTCTTATGCAGAAAGAGTACGTTATCACACTTGGTAACAGGACAATCCAAAGGGTCACCTTTTTCTCATACCTAATGAAGTACGACGGTTGGTGTAAGAAGGGGCTGACCTCCACGATCAATATGA
>VZTY01016847.1:0-61340 GCA_013400935.1 Turnix velox | reverse complement strand
TAAGATTTGCTTCAGGCTTTGAGCTGAAAACTTAGTAGCAGTTGTTAACCCTTTATAGCCTGTGCCCATACTGCAACACATACCTTACTCAACATATTGCAAAATTTATAATTTCTTTTATGACTTTAAGGGATCCATTAAAACCCAAGGACTTTAAAATCTAACTTTTTTTTTAAAGATTGAATGTTGAGACAAGTATTAGAGAAAGTAAATTGTCTGTTTAAAGAGAAACCAGTAGTTCAAATTTGCAAAGCTGCAAAGCTGCAAAGCTCTGATGACCACTTTCACTGAGGCTAGATACTCTGTTTTTGCTAAAGATAAGGGTTTGAAGGGACCACCAAGTTCAAACCCTCTGCCAAAGCAGGATCATCTAGAGCAGGCTGGACAGGAACACATCCAGGCAGGTTTTAAGTATCTCCAGAGAAGGAGAGTCCACAGCTTTTCTGGACAGTTTGCTCCAGGGCATTACACATTCAACCCATCACTTTGAAAAATCAAGGAGAGGACAAAATACAAGCAGCTACTGCACACAGTATCACAGGAATGAGCTGCAGACAAGGCAGCCTAGCAGGGTCATGCTCAGGAGCAGGAGACCTGGGTGTTCAGGGATGGTGCAAGGTGGCAGAGCTGTTGGGGACCTGAGAATCACAACAGAGGAAGGAGTTGTATAAAGCTACCATGACCCTTTATAAAATAAAAGGTGATAACTGCCTTTCAGATAGGGACAGAGAAACCCAACCACTGTTTTTTTTCTTAAATCTCTAGGTTTGGGTGATTTTGCTTTAGGGTGATTCTGCTTTTCAGACTTGCAAGATACCTGTGATGAGTTAAAGAAGAAAGAATGTATCTATTGAGCTCACGTTAAAACTATTTGTCACTTATTATAGTATCTTCCCATACAAAAGTGGAACACAGCCAAACATGAACACTTCCTACTTCATGCTCATGTCAGAGATCAAAGGGACCCTACATTACTTTGAAGGCCATGGACACATGTAGAAATCTGAATCAGCCACTTTTGTGTGACTGGGACAAATCTGCAGGTACAACGAGCACAGCCAAACTTGCCTCTGCATTCAGTTATGCCAAATCATAGAATGGGTTGGGTTGAAAGGTACCTTCAAGATCACTGAGTTCCAACCCCCCTGCCATAAGCAGGGACACCTCCCACTAGACATCTCCATCTCCCAGGGAGGACAGCTCCGTTCTCCAGGAGAATGGGAAAGACAGAGGAGGAGAGGTTGGAGGCAGGGAGCTGGCTGCCCTGGCCCCTCACCCACCATCAGTACTATCCACACGAAGTCAGTGTTACTGAAGTTAGAAAAAGAAATCCTCACCTACTTCATTTGCCAGATCCCTCTTGTAATACCATTTCTACTATTGCTTTTACTGGAACAGTGCCAACTTACATCTATAATGCTTATAAGTTTAGGCGCCTATACTCCACAATAGACAGTATTTTGTAGTTGTTCAGTCTCACTTTTGATATCTGTAGAAGGTCTAACTTCACGTCTCCTTCCAGATGTCTCTCACACTTAAGAGCACCCAGTTATAACCATGGCTGTGAATAGCACTTTGAGGTACTTATAAGCTATTGTCTTTAAAGAGATTTTCTTGAAGATTAGTCAGAGTAGACAGAACATTCCCACTGCAGAACATGGCAGTGGCAGGGCATCCCTACACTTGCAAACCATATAAACCATCCCAAAGCAGCCAATATCAGTGCAGAGAGCAGCAAGCCCCCATGCTTCAAAGACAACAGCAGGAAAAGCAGAGAACCAAGAGAAAACTAAAGCACCTATAGAGAGATGGAGAATTAAGACCAAATTCAACAGAACTCGTAAGCCCAAAGGATATATATTCTGAAGTGGTAGGTAAAATCAGTACTCAAGCCAGAGATAAATACTAGAAGAAAAAGCTACCTGGCTATTAAAGTAATACTGGGGGAATTGCAGCAAGAAGGTACAGCACTAAAAGCACTACTCATTTCAAAACAGTAATCTGAAATGTTTGTTTACAGCATCAGTGATTGCTATGTGCTCTGTACCTCTAATGAACTGCACAAAGTGCACAAGGTAAGATATTTTGTCAAAGGACTCCAAACCTCGCCAATTGTCTTGGCGAGCCTTAAGACAGCCTGATTTTCAGGACATAGAGTGTCTCAGTTGGGCATCAAATCAAAGCAACTCAAATCATTAAAAACTTCAACTATGTGCCATGTACTATTATCTTTTACAAGCAAAATGAAGGATAAGAAACAAAAGTATAAGAAGCAAGGATAACTCTCAAAGTAAATTGAAGGGGTATTATTATGTACCTATAGCTAAAATAGCAATGAACTTCAGGTAAAAATGAATTTTAGGCTGACATTTACCTCAGCAACAAAAACATCTGTGGACACAAATCGAAAGAACAATTCCCACTCATGGAACTTAAAGGAAAGAAAATGTTGAATCATAACATTTAAGAATGTTTATCTTCATTCTTACCATTGAATGTTAGAAACACCCTTGCTTGAGGCTGAGAGGATCCTTTTACACTGCTAATGTAAATAAATATCCCAATCAACATGTGCAGCCCAAGAAATGCCATCTCTTCAGATGCACAACTTAATATCCAAGAAATGAAACCTGAAAGAGAGAAGTATCACATTACTCTTGTTATACAGCTTTGAGAAGCACAAACAACACTACATAAAGATGTGTGTTAGAAAGCTTTTCCAGCTAAGTCTCAATATATGACAAGGGGAAGGAGGTATGGCACTCCTGGTTCTCCTTTGTACAGCTGAAAAAGCTCTTCTCCAGCAGTCTTCTGTACTGGCACAAAGGGAGCTCCCTCCCTGTGAGCACAAACCAACAGAGATTTGGCTGAGGCAGGCTACAACAGTAGAATCAGTTTATTTAAATAAGGACAATTCCACCTGCTGGAAATATAATTATACTAAATGTCAAGGGAGAGAAAAGCAAAGACAAGAGATAAAGTTTCATGAATAAAAAGCTGGCTGATATTTATAGACCTCTCTCCTTACTTTACATCATATTTGATCTCTGCCATGCTTGGGAGGTGGGGGAAGGGGGCAGGGCACAGGGCCAGGTTGTTTACATGTTGTTTTGTTGGATTTTTTATTCTTTCAACTTCAAGTGGATTAAAAGTACTTAGAAATGACCTTTAAGTTTTATTGCATGCTCTAAGAACCCCCTACATCATCTTTCTTTTCAGATGAAATCCCAGCTATATACGTTACTAAATCATTGAAGTCAGAAGTATTTCAACATGCTTGAAACTATTAGTCAGCATTTGGTTTCTGGGCTAGTCCCTTTCAGGGTACTTCCCCACTCTCAGTGACTTCTACAGAGCAGTAAGAATCCCCAGTGCTGGACAGTGAGTTATATTTGGCACTTCTTCCACCCTTCCTGCAGTCCGCTGCATCTACATGCAGTCTAGCTACTGAGCTCCTCAGACAACCAGAAAACACCTCAAAACAAACCTGCATCTTCTCTTAGCTCAGGAAGGGCTTAGGCTCTCTGGAGTCAGTGGCTATTTTCTATCAGTTCCAATGTTTTTTGGACCAGACCCATAAACCCCAGAAGGCATTAGCAGCTGAATATTTCATATCTTAAATGTTCCTAAACCTCATCTCCTCAAAAATTGAGGAGTCCAAATTTCATTTCACTTGTGATAACAATTATGTTCTTCAGCTTAGCTGTAAAAGTGAGAATAAAACCCACATCTCAATTTAGGCCCTTTCCTCTTCCCTCCCTATATATTTTTATTTCTTTTTTGGGTCAACAGCCCTTCTGCTACACACCACTTATTGGTGGCATTTTGATTCAGTAGTCAATGGAAGTGCTTTGAAGGATACTACCCCTCCAGCTAGAAGGCTATACATTTATTTCACAAGGAGTTTTGTTGCCTGTGCAATCATCTTCCACTCCTTCACCTCAGCTCTCCTCCAGCACCACAGTCCCTCCAGCGGAAGCCAGTATTTCTACATGCTGGTTCAGTTGGTCCCTCTGAGATTCACACCTGTCCTTAAAGAACCGGCTGTAACACCACAGCACGGCAGGAACCAGCTGTCAGACAGAGATGACTTCAGGTCAACACCAATTTGGGCTGGATCCACACCAGTGACTTAGCAGTAAAAGCCCTGTATCTCATTACTTACCTCTGTCATTCCCTGTTCACTCACTATAAATCGTTCTGAAAGGCTTTTCTCAGCATAAGAACTTCATACTGTTAGGAGTGGGATGGAGAGCACATGAGCTCTGTAGCTCACATTCAGAACTTGCTCTGAAGCACTGGCAAATGCATGGAGATCAAGTAATTCTACAGCTCTGCTAACTGACAAAAACCCCAGTGACAAAAAATTGCCAGCTACAGAGCTGGTCTACAGGAAATCTATATCCATTCTGGCCCCATTCCAAATTATCTCCAAAGGTCTGTTAACTAATTAAATGATGGCTGAAGAATTTTTTGCCAAGAATAATTTTTAAATAGGCTGCACAAACTCTAGTTTTAATTCTGTTTGCTGAGCTTTAAATTTAAAGCCTTGGGATTAGCCTCTGGGATATCCTTTAAATTATCCCACTTCTAAAGAGAAAAATGTCATTAAAGCCTGATAAAATTTCTTTGTCAGGCCAAAACAAATAGATAATCATACTGAACATGTGATTTAACAGATGCAATGGGATTAATTTTTTATGGCAGTAGCTCTATGCTGCCTTTCAACAGAAATAAAGTTAAAGAGGAACAAGTGTGTTGCTTTCTCTCTTCCTCAAGTGATATTGTAGGAAATAATAGCAAAAAAAAAAATCCTTTCAGCATTCTTTCCCTCCCACTCTCATACCTCCTGCCAATTCTCCTGCAACCAGTCACAGAAGTGAAACATTGCTAAATTTCCTTGCTCAAATTGCATATCTTCACCATTAACAGAGAAGTGACAGGGAAATACAAGAGGCAAATTCTGAGCCATGTGGCTTCTACCCAGCTGTTAGACACATAAATAATAAATGTATGTGGTGCCAAAGAAGTACCTCGGGGTGTCCAACACGTGAGTTACCTAATGAAAACAGGTTTAGTTTCAGACATTCATCTATCTTGTAGCTGAACACAAACTCACTGCTGGTTTGAACCTCGCTTTAGGCTTATATCCCAGTTCTGAATTTATCTCAGTAAGTCATGATACTATATTCAGCATGCCCTGTGCATATGATCTCTGCTGACAACCCAGAGACCTAAAACCCTGCAAGTACTTGTAAAGAATCTTCTAAAACAGATAAAAAAGCAACATCTTATTACATTTCTGCTCAAAAACCTTATTCTAACTGCAAACAAATCAGCAAACCGCTACTGAAGTGGAGAAGTTTTCCTGACACAGAGGTCACTTTCAGCATGCTGGATTGCTTTTGGAAAGTATTATATAGCCTGGCTGTAAAGTGCTGTGCAGGTGTCATCCACTACAGGCTGAATCCTGCCCTTAGATCCTGTAAGGAAAAACCATTCAGCAGAAGAAAGAAAAGGGAAAAAGAAAACCCCGCCAAAGACTATGCAAATCTGGAAAATATTGCTTTAACTATCTGTGAACAGAAGGAAAATTCACCCGTCAAACACATTTCACGTCTGTTACAAAGAAAGAGAACTTTCAATTATGCTTACCCAGCTATTGGAGGAACCAGTAATAAGAGATTTCTACCGGGTTTCTATCAGTTTACGGTCTCCACTCCTTTCAACTAGAACATTTTAATTCCAAAACTGGCTCACAGTGCGAAGGGGGGGAAATAAAAATAAAAGGAAATAAAAATAAAAGGAAATAAAATAAAGTCTCTCTTCCTGCTGTTCGCAAAGGTACTGCCGGCTCCTTTGTAAAATAATCCTTATCGCTGGACTCCTTAAGGCACCGGGAGCGCTTCTCCCCAGCCCCTCAATTAAGCACCTAGGAGTGAATGGGAAGCGGCCGGGCGGTGACGGCGGGGGCTCCGGTTTCCAGTTACGGCACTGCCCTGCCCTCGCCGCCGCACTAGCAAGGCGAGGAAGAACGGCGGCCCCCGGTACATCATTAGCTGAGCAAATAGGGGCTGGAGCTCATAAATAACGGCGAGGCCACACCCCGTGGAGCGCGGCGGCGGGTGCCTGGCCTGGCCCGCCCCGCCCCGGGACCGCGGCTCCGTTCGGCAGCCGGCGCGGAGGGAGCAGTGTGAACAATGCACTCAAAGACTTCTTAAGGGACTACACATCTTTCCTTCCTTTGGCCCCGAGGGGATGTTTGGCAGCAGGTAGCTCTTCCCCCTCAATCCGCGCAGTTTGCCGAAGGAGAAAGGGGAAACTCGCCGGGAAAGTTTTTGCCCCCTCTGTGCGGGTCCTCCCGGGGTTCCGAGCTCGCCCCGACGGTAGCGGAAAAGCCCCGGAGGTGGCGATGGAAAGTGTCCCCAGGGCGACAAGCAGTGACCCCGGGGTGGGAAGTGACCTGCCTAGAGAGCAATAGGGGTCCTGGTTGGAGTCGAGATCTTAAAGGGAAGCGTTTTCCCCGGGGAGAGCGAAGATCCCGGGAAGCGGGTGTAGAGGTTCGGTGGGAGCGGGGAGGTTTCGGAGGATGCCGGTAGGTGTCACCACTGTGAAGAGAGGTAAGGAGGCAGGGTGATGGTAAGGAGGAAACCAGGTCACATCCAGCCTCGGTCAGAGAGGGTTCTTAATTTTTTATTAATTTTTTTTTTTTTTTTTTTTTTTTTACTCTTACATCCTTGATTTCAAACTTTAAAAGAAATTGAGCAAAGACTATTAAGAGAGGAGCGTTAGTGAGGTAATTAAGATGTTCAGTGCAGCCTCCAATTGCTCCACGAGTTTTACTACAGGCTTGCAGAAGCTCTTTTTGCAGTTTAGGAGATGGGGAGCTACATATCCTTAAGCACTTTTTTGCAGTTTAGGAGATGGGGAGCTACATATCTTTAAGCTCTTTTTGTTGTTTAGGAGATGGGGAGCTGCATATCCTTAAGCTTAATTAAGATGTGTAGTGCAGCCTCCAATTGCTCCAGGAGTTTTACAGGCTTGCAGAAGCACTTTTTTGCAGTTTAGGAGATGGGGAGCTGCATATCCTTAAGCTTATTTATCCCCCAAGATATTGAGCTATTAATTCTTGCTGGCTTTCTGGAGCTGTGAGATCTGTGCTCAATTGGATAGCTTTAAGTATTTTACCCAAGGTGTCTTGAAATGTGAAGTGCTGCATGGCTCCATTACAGCTGCTGGAATTTTCCAGACAACAGCATTTGGGTTCAGCATTAGTTTTCCCTAAGTTGTTTTGCAAGAACATTCTATCCTAGGCTGGCCTGCTGGGTGCTGACTTCTTTTGAATCAAATTTTCCACTTTTGCAGGCAGAGGTGGCCTCTGTTCCAGCTGAAGCTGAGCAGGTTCAGTGTCACAGTGATCCTTTGAAGGAGCATGTCTCAGCATCTCATGATACCCTTGCAGCCTTGTCCCATAGGCAAAAGTAGGTTAACAAGTAAAAAATGCCCACAACAAATCACTGCACATGCTCAAGTTACAGTTTTCTTAGAATCATAGAATTGTTTGGATTGGAAGGGACCTTAAATAACATCGAGTTGCAACCCCCCTGCCATAGGCAGGGACACCTCCCACTATATCAGGCTGCTCAGTGCCTTGTCCAGCCTGGCCTTGAACACCTCCAGAGAGGGGACATCCACAACCTCTCTGGGCAACCTGTTCCAGTGTTTCACCACCCTCACTGTAAAGAATTTCTTTCTCATGTCAAGCCTGAATCAACCCTCTTCCAATTTACATTCTAGTCCTCCCATCACATATCTTATTAAAAAGTTCTACCCCTTCCTTTCTGTAGGACCCCCTCAGATACTGATAAGTTACTATAAGGTCCCTCCTGAACCTTCTCTTCTCCAGTCTGAACAACCCCAACTCCTTCATCCTGTCTTCATAAGGCAGTTGCTCCAGCCCTTTGACCATCTTCGTGGCCCTCCTCTGGACCCGCTCCAACAGCTCAATGTCCTTCTTATGTTGAGGGCTCCAGAAATGGACACAATACTCCAGGTGGAGTCTCACCAGAGCTGAGTAGAGGGGCAAAATCACCTCTCTTGACCTGCTGGTTTCCAACTATTTGACACTCTGGCCATACTAACCAGAGCAGTCAATAACACAAATGTGTTAGAGCCAGAGTGCAGGGAGTTGCCTGAACACAGTGCCCTGACTAAAATTCTGTATAGACATGTGGATGTATTTATGGCCTGTGTCTATAGGAAATTTTGTGTAAAAGCTCACCTGGCTGAATTAAGGTTGTACGTATTCCAGTTTCTTCTCCAGGCCTCAGTGCCAGCCTAGCAAAGATCACGCTTTCTTCAAGAAAGAAATTCCAGTTTATAAAATACTTGTAACCTCAGTGAATGCAAAAGTATGGGATTTTCAACCAATGCCAGGAAAGAAATGGCTCCAGAATTATGAAAACCTTGACCCACTTCAGAACCTATCTTGAGGATGAGTGAGCCGATGCTGTCAGATGAACTGAACTCCTCAGTCCTAAAAAATATTGCTGCTCTTCCCGTTTTCCTCTGGAACACAAATAAACTGTGCTGAAATGCATGAACATTTGCTGCCTTAGAGAGCAGTTGGGGAGCTTGTCCTCTTGGCGGGCAGGCAGTGTGGCTCTGAACATGATGCTGCTCATCCTTGCAATGTGGTGATGTTCAAATGCCTGCATGACAACAGCACCCTGGCAAAAGGAGGCACTTGTCTACTTAGGAAAATCCCCATAAGTGAGTGCAATTAGAGATCATTGCACCATGCAGCAGAAGTGAATCAGCTAATTCAGTGTTCTCCCTCTTGCTATGGTTTGTGCACAGTGATTCAGAAGAGAATGTACAGGAAACCACAAAGCAAATACGAAATATCCTCCCTTTTAGGAAACTTTTGGGAGATATGTAATGAGTGTTAATACAGTAAAAGAAAAAGGAGAATATTACCACGAAATAGCCACATTTTGATGTTTCTAACTATCCTTCCCAATAATTTTTGCCTTAATAAATGTGGTGATTCTGCTTTTTCTCCTTGAAATTCAGAACAGCAGTCTTCTAGGTAAGATCACAAACACATGATCCTAATAATACAGCATTAGCAAAAGACAATGAAAAGGCTGTGCTCAAGCATGAATCAACATCAGCAGTAAAGTCACTTGTGTTTGTCAGTGCTTTTGTATGTATGGACACCAGGGAGCCATCTGGCTATCTGCATTTCGTTTTCATTTATGCTAGCTACAGCAGAAGTAAAAAGGTAAAATGGAACACTGGGGAAAATTATGGGGCTTTCCAACACTCCCTCAAGGACTTTAGGTTTATAAAAGAGCAAATGAACTACAAAGAGCCGAATGCAAAACTTTAATCTGTGAGATACCATCACACTCATATATCTGCTAAGCAAAGCCACAGTATGCTAATTTTAAAAACAGAAAGCAAACTGAAACAAGAATAAGCATGCCATATTGATTTATTTCTACTTAGCCTGTGAGTATGTGCAGGTCAGAGCACGATAATTAACTTTAGAAAGCAGTTTGAACTTCACAGCTGGGCTGCGTGAAATGGTTAAACTTTTACTTTAGGTGGTTAGTAAGAGCATGTATTAGCTTCCAGCAAAACTCATGGAATGGAAATTACTTCTCCAAACTATGAGGCAGGGTTTTGATATTTACTGGCATGAATCAGCCCTGTGAGTGAAATGAAAAGAATGTGAGACACTTGCTTTCCAGGCTGTGTGTTGTACAGCCTGACATGGGCATGAGGGAAAATGTGTTGAACTCTGCTTTGTAGCTGATTTTTAACCATTCCTATATTAACACAAAGCAGCAAAGGTGATGTACAAATTCTGATTTGGCATGTGTGAGATTTACAACCAAGTTACTCCTGGTTGTGTCACGTGTGAGTACAGAGATTTCCATGCTGCAGTCAGGGCAGTTCTGACTCACAACTCAGTGTGATCTGAGCTGGCAAATCCTCATGGCCATAACAAACAGATGCTGATTTCATCATATCTGCACATGGTGGTTGCTTCTTCCCCAAACAAATCATCTCCATGGACCCAGGCCTAGCTTTAGAGCTAAACAGTAAATGAAATCAGGACCGAAGAAGGCAAGAGTGGATTTAGCTGTTTACTTAACTTTTTTTTTTGAGTTTGGCTTTGTTTTGTTTCTACCCATTTAGGTTTAAAACGCCTGAAAAAGAGGATAGATTATAGGGGGCAGTAGGACGAGAAGGAACACAGCTTTAAAAGAGCGAAGATAGAGAAAAGAAATTAAGATGGATGAAGATGGCAGAAAAGGAAGACAAGAACCTCCTGAGAATAGCTGGATGGTTAAAGACAGTACTGTAGAAAAGAACCAGATACTTTCCACTGTATTGGCAACAGCTAGCCATTAAGAGGATCAACAGGCTCAAGAATCAGTTTCTAGGTGGAACACTAGCAGAGACTTACAATTCAGACAGAATAAAATACCAGCTACTATAAAGAAAAGTGTAGTAAAGATATAATAAAATGTCCATCAAATGTAATCTATCCCTTCCTTAAAAATTGAAAGAATTGTGTATACAGTAAGCATCCACATTTCAAATTATGAGAGAAAATGCAATTAACTTCTATTAACTCTGTCCTCATTTAGGAGTGTCAAATCACCTTACTGAAATGCAAGGTCATTAGGTAATCCAATTAGTTCATTGTTGCATATTTTCTTCCTTACAATTACAAGAACTGGGGAAAGTGTGAAATTTATCAGCAGTGTATTGTGGGAAAGTTCATTAGGTGTTAGGTTTGAAGGTGTGCTAATATGAATAGCAATTTCTACTGTTTTCCACACCAAATACTCCAAAGATTCCACAGTTAGTAAGATGAAGGTACCAGTGATATCATTGTGAGCAGAGGTTGTGTGCTCTAATTTGTCACTGGGGTTATTTTCAGGATGGTCAAACATGGACTACATATGAAGCATGAGGCTTCATGAAACTAACTATGAGTTGTCCAAGTGAATCTGTCAGTTTGGTTTTTACTGTTTGTGGTTCTGTGGAGGTCCATTTGCAGGTGACAATTGTGTCTTTTCACAGCTTAAAAGAAATTTGGTGCTTAGGAGCAGGATCAGTGTAACCACATCAATGAAATGTGTGCACTTGCAGCCAAGAAGACCAACCAAATCCTAGGTTGCATCAAGAGGAGTGTGACCAGCAGGTCAAGAGAGTGATTTTGCCCCTCTATTTGGCTCTGGTGAGACCCCACCTGGAGTTACTGTGTCCAGTTCTGGAGCCCTCAACACAAGAAGGACATTGAGCTGTTGGAGCAGGTCCAGAGGAGGGCCACAAAGATGATCAAAGGGCTGGAGCAACTGCCTTATGAAGACAGGCTGAAGGAGTTGGGGTTGTTCAGCCTGGAGAAGAGAAAGCTCAGGGGGGACTTCATAGTAACTTAGCAATACCTACAGAAAGGCAGGGGTAGGATATGTGATGGGAGGACTAGAAATAATGGATGTAAATTGGAAGGGGGTAGATTCAGGCTAGATAGAAGAAAGAAATTCTTTACAATGAGGGTGGTGAAACACTGGAACAGGTTGCCCAGAGAGGTTGTGGATGCCTCTGGTTTGAAAAAAAGAAAAGAAAAAAAAAGGTAGCTTATGACTTTTTTTCTTATTCCTCTTAGATTTGAAATGTGCTCGTGGAAGCCTGGTTGTATAAAATTATTCACCTTGAAGTCTGGTCCTACACAGTATAGCAGTGCACTCCTATTTCCCACCATCCTTCATCTTCAAATGAAGAGTAATGACCGTATACCTTGCAGTCTTCAATTTGTTTTCTTCTCTGTAAGCCTTACTGATAGAATTTGTCAGCTAATTGCTCACTGGTATTGTCTGTATTCTGCAAGCAGTTACTTTGGAAGAGGAGAAGGTCCATTCTGCATATGACTTGTCCTTCGCTAAACATATCCTGTTGGCCACTGTCCCTATTTCTTTCCCCAAGGAAGCTTTTCCCATGAAGAAGAAATTAAATAACTTCTGTCTCTAGATGAAATAATAAAGCTACTTCCAAAGATAGTAATATAAATCATTCATGCAAAGTGAAACATTGCCTGAAACAATTTGGATAATGCCCATGGGCCGTGGAGGTATCAAAGACCTGTGTGTATGGACCAGAAGGACATTGAGAAATGGAAGAGGCTCCAGAGGTGTCTCCTCTTCTGACCATTAAGCCTGATCAATGTGTGTGACATCCTAGTTATCAATGGAGTTGGGATTTTAAACTGCATCTCTCAGGTGACCCTATTGTGATCATTGTTACCTTTTGTATAAGGAACAATTTTAATGTAAATCCAAAGTACTCTATAATTCCTCCAAGGTGGAAGACAGTGAGATGTTATTGGATTCAAGTCCTAATTCTGACACTTAATTCAGGATTATCTCAGTATTAAGGAAGATATTCATGCTTCCAATTAAGTGATCTTTATTGTTTCTTTAGGAGTTCTTTTCTGTTTCTTAAGCTGCCAGGTTGCCAGCTATGAGCTGAGGTTTGTATGGAGTTGGCATGGTACAGAGGGTGTTGTATGGATGTTTTAGCTGCAGTGCTGACCCTCTTAGTGCCTTGTTAAATAGATACCATTGCATTCTTCTAAGATCCTAAAGAGGATAAAATTGAAGCTGCTTTCTTTATTGTGTTTTGTGATGTATTCTTGAACACGTGAACTGTTCCTTTGTCACAGGTATTCATACAGTGTTGCTTCTTTTTTCACTCTCAGTGCAATGGATGTCTTGAGAGGCTCTTAAAAATGCTTTTTTCTGTATATTAAGTTATCATATTTCAGCCATCAAAATCCTTCTTGAAAGCTGCCCTACTGTACTCACTAGAAAGAGTTGGATAAAAAGCATGAGCAAACACTTGGCCTGAATAGTGAAAGCCTGTGAAGTTGATACATGTTCAGTGAGGTTCAAGAGAGTCTGCTGACTTCTTTCTACATTTTTTGGGCCTTGGGACAACCAGACTATGGGTTGATTTAAAGTAACATTAGGTCATCTGCTTAAAATAAGATTTTATTAGTTAAAAACCTATAGTTGAAGAAGTTATAGAATCTGACCTACTTACTTACTGATTTTAATGGATTTAAAAATATGCTTTATTCCTATTATCCTATTAATTTCCCACTCAAAGTTAGCACAGGATTTATGGAAGAAACTAATGCATGAGAAGAGCAGCATTATATAATCTCACACTGAATCAAGTGCCAGAATTTTCTGTCATACTGAAAAGTTTCTGTTGCTTTAAGTTGGTTTTTTATTGAAAGAAATTGAATTTTTTCTCAGACAGCATAAACACTCTGCTAAATATTTAGCTTTTTTTAATCTGGCTCTATCAGAACATCTGCTAATCGAATCCTTATTTTGATCTATTAGCAGTTGTGTGTTTTAAGCCAAGAAAGAAAAAAAATTCTATGACTTGGATGGCCGCCATGGTATCTTCTCCAAAATTACACCTTTATAATTTAACATCAATTTATTGATAGTCAAAGTCAATAAGAGGAAAAGTCAAAAGAAACACATGGAATAGATACACATTATTTCTTTAGATCCTTATCATTTGCTATTATGTTACTGCCAACATTTAAAATACTTGTACTACTTAATACAAATTAATCTCAACGTACTTCCAAAGTATTGTGAAATTGGAGATAAAGATTTTCAGTAATATATCAGCACAGTCTTGCCTGTTTATTCCTTATACTTTACTTATGTTACAAACACTTTCAGAAATCAGTCAAATCCTTACTGTTATCAGTATCAATAAATACATGCATAATATATGCTCTTTAGTATATGCACTCATTTTGATGTAGCAACTGGCAAATAACACTCATTAAAATGTTCTAAAAGCGATGTCCTCTTTGTGCAAAAAAATGCTTCTAAGACTGTATTTTCCTCTTGAATATGACCAAAGTGGAAGAAGTATATAGAAAAAAAACATTTAACTCACTATGGCTGTAATATCATGCCTATTTTTCTTCACCGTTATTTTTTCCTTATAGAATAAGAGGTTTTTTCTGAACATTAGCTTGCAATTTAAATTATCTTAGAGCATATAGATTTTTGGGAATCCCTTAATTTTGCCATAAGAGGGCATTATTCATGCACTTAGAATATAAAATGTATCAATATATATGCATATGCTTTTAGAAATGGGAATATAGTACACTCATATACCTAAGGAGTAAAAAATAGTAATACTTCTGCAACTAGGAATACCTTAAATGAGTTTCTAAGACAGGCATAGTTCACTACCTTGGGTTTTATTACATATGGTTTGGAAACACAAGAGAAGACCACAGAAGAAGCAAGGAACGACTTTTTCAGTTTGGATTTACCACAAGAGAAGACAAATCCAGAAGTTGGTGACATATGGATGCAATTCATAAAGTGTGTCCAGGCAGAGTTAACATTAAGAACTGGTTTATAGTCTCTATACAAATAGAAATTCAAGATACATTCAAGCAGCAAGACAGCAAAACCTTTCTTATGAAAAAAGAATGAAGAAGAATTAGAGCATGTGTGTGACAAAGGACATGAATTCTTAAGTATACCTGCTGTAAATTAGGAAAAAAAAAAAGAGCAAAAAAGCAAAAACAAACTCAAATCCCCTGAGACTCCAAGTGATGTAATTTGTGAGAATGGAAAGGATGAAGAGATGTGTCATATTGACTTATAGTCCTGAGAAACCTTTGGGTTGGAAAGAAGTTGTCTCTTCTTCTCTCCCCACCAAAAAATTCAGAGTAGAAGTCAGATCCCAAAACATAATGTAATGGCTTCAGCTAATGTCATTGCAGGTTGGATTGTTTCCCAGAAAGATATAAAATCTTCATTCTGGAACAAGAAAAGTTCTTAACAAAAAAATACTTGCTATATGGGGTTTCCAAAGCCCTGAAAGACTGTTATGATGAGAGCTGCAGTTTTGCTTTTCATAAGCTGAGACAGATTCTCCCTACAAATATGAAATATTCTAGTCAGTGATGGTTTGTATCTTACCCCGTGTGTCTGGTCTATCAGGTATTGCAAATGTCTCTAGACAGGTATTTCATTGCATCATCCTTGTCCACCCCAACAAGAAATGGGATGTTTTTAATTCTTGGTGTCTCAGAGCATGATTTTCTGACTTAATATTATTTAGCATATACCAAGGGTATATTTAATTGTCCTGTTTCCTGGAATTATGTAAATTATCACACAATCTCTGCTTCCAAATCACTTTCATTGAAACCTAGGAAGCAGAATACAAATTACTTTCAGATATGTTTTGGATGTTCTTCAGCTTGTCAAATCTTTATTTTTTATTTTTTCTTTTTTTCCATTGGAATGGAACAGAAAAGCACAGAGATCCAGCAGTATCTCTTTTGTGCAGAATTTCCTAGTTGAAATGAAGAACTGAATTTGGTCATCTAGGTGTTTTTATGGAGAATTTTTTATTAATAGTTCAAAATTCTGTGGGGGAAAGATTTATGGTCTTTGAATTTCAACCCACTTCATCATTGGAGCAACATTACAGTAAGAGTTGAAAAGAAACTTCTTCAGTTAGTAGAAAAAAATATAGAATCATGGAATAGTTTGAGTTGGAAGGGATCTTAAAGATCATCTAGTTCTGACCCCCCTGCATGGGCAGGGACAACTCCCACTAGACCAGATTGCTCAGTGCCTCAATATGATGCTGGTGAATCTAGTAAATACAGTGAATTATGAACTAATATTGATGTTAGTACCTGGAGCTCTTTGTAAGAAATAGATAGATGCCCTTAGCCAATGATACTACAGTATCAGGATTGGAATAATAACAATGAAATTCTCTATCTGCAGCCTTGGATTTTTCCCCTTTTTGCTTTAGGATGATTTTGATTGAATTCATCAGGTAATAAATATTTGAACTTACAGACCCGGGTAACTTCCAACATAAAAATTGGCAAACTTAGTAGGAAAAGGTTAAAATCAGACAGTTCATAAAGGGTAAATCTTAGGAGCACTTTGCTCCACTTATGCAACTGCTTATATGTATTCACATATGTGCGAGAACCAAATCATACCATTTTTGTAAAACATACTAAATACTGCTTCTCCACATTTTTTCATTGGTTCATTTTTTTCCAGTAATTTTTTTAGCTCTTTGTCATTATTGATGTGATTATAATTACTACCTAAACCCCTGAAGATTAGAAGCAATAGAAACTTGCACTTACTTTTAAATAATTGGAAAACTATAGTCACTAACAGGGAATTCTACTGATTAATGACTGCTGGACTACTTAAGTGCAAGAAAGTCTTATGGCTGCCAGAAAGACAGGCACTTCCATCCAAAGAATGTGATGCTTTGGTTTCAGCTTGAGATGGGCATGCATTAATATCTGCATGTATTTGGGAGCAAGGAGCTTCCTGCCAGGTTATTTTCTCCTTCATATTACAAGAAGGCTTAGGTTATTTTTTAATAATAAGTATAAAAAGGCAGTGGAGGTCCTCTGGTTTAGTTCTCTTTTTAGCACAAACTTTATGCAGACTGGGAACAGACAGTAAGTATAGATGTTGAGATTTCAGCATTTTACCATTACCTTTAAGCACACAACTGTTTTATGAAGTGTTGTTTTAGGCAGTTCATTAGAAAGGCTTTGAAAACAGGCTGGCTAGTCAGGTATGAAAGAGCTGCCACTTTTCCTCTTTTGGAAGAAAAATACCTGTTATCACTGCTTCCATAGACAAGCAGATCCCCCTTCCTTCTGCTTCTCTTGTGGCACTACTCTGAAGGAAAGCTAAAGCCTTCTACATGCTCCAACCTGAGCTTGAATGTCGCATTCTCCTGTTTCAGCCTGGTTTCTGGGACAGTAATTCTATTCAAAATGTTCTGGTCAAAAACCAAATGAGAATAAAAAGACACTCTCTGTTGCAGGCTGGAGATGAAAAGCAAGCAAGCAAACAAACAAACAAAAATTCCTAACAATTAAACTTTTTTCCCCAGAACACCAAGTTTCTCTGTGATCTTAATCCCTATGTGCCACAACTTCATTCTTATGTACCTTGAGTTTACCCCCTACAGAAAAGGAGACAAGGAGGCTCCCTCCTCACATTCTTTCTCCAGCTTTTTTATTTGTGTGGGAAACTTTTCAATAAAGATCTATCTCTCAATGTGTTCTTCACCTAATGCTATATTGTCTTTAGGTGGATTCTTACATCTAATCCATTATGACTCAGAGGAAACACTGAAAAGCTTTTAAGAAGCCTTCAGTAAAATCCTGTAACACCAGAACATACTTGTGGTTTTGATGTTGTACAAATCTACTGTATTGAAGATAGTCTCACACATTTACTACATTGGTATGAGACATTCTTTCTAATGAAGAGAAGACATGATGGCAGCAGCATGGCTAAATTTGGAAGAACAAAGAACATTTACCAAGGGTATGTTCACTTTCCTTTCAAACTTTCTCTGTAAGCACTCAAAGAACAATTCTGATATGCAAAGAATAAAATAAAATAAATTTCTTTTGAAGTGCAAATGGATATTTTTGAGCCCACTCAAACAGCCTCGGGACTTACTCCTTCTTATCTTCATCTTTGGGTAATGACTGGTTAAAATATCTTTGAATAATGAGGGCATTATCAAAAATCAAGTCTATTCACAAAAGGTACCTGAAGGAAAAAATGGGGCTCAAGTAGCTGAACCTTGTCCTGAACCTTTTGTCAGTTTCTATTTACATTTCAGAGAGGTCTGATTTCCTAGTTGATTTTGAAATATACTTTCACTTCGTAAATATTTGAAGATGCTAATTTTCTTTTCCTATCATAGAAACTGATTTTTTTTACAATAATCTATTTAAAGCATCTCTGTTAGTGAAAGAGCTATTTTGGCCCTCTCTGCTGACTACTTCACCCTGTTGGGTTACACAGGTGCAGGGTGATGAAAATGGTAATCAGAGGAAAATAATTTAATTTTTAATTTTCTTTTTATGTTCCTCTTGCACAATCAAAGTAAGTGGAAGCTGTGGTGTCCATATGTGGAGTTAGTAATTTCTTATGGCTCAGGAACACAGAATTTGCACACAGTTCAACTGCTTTCAGTGAGCAGATGCCTCCCTGCACACAGTCTAAATAAAAGTAACTTTTACAAAGGAAGTTCTAGTGTGAGGGAAACAAACAATAATAAATATAGAGGTTTTTTTTCACTTAGAGTTATATCATCTTAGCTGGTATTCATAAAAATTGAACTGCAAGTAATAGCATCAAGGGGCATTCAGCATAAAAAGTTGACTCTGAAAAAACTACAAACATAATGTCTAATTATGATCTTGAGGTCTAGAAAAGTTAGAAATAAAGTATGTTTTACTAGCATTTACAGATTTTAAAAAAATATCACTTTTTAAATAGGTAATATCAAAAGAAGTTTAAATCCTTAGTTATTTAAATTCTACAAGGAATCACAGAACTGAAATGTTCTATCCTCATAATACTGTTTCATGTCCCTTTTCTTTAAAGTCTACGTTTCCTTTAGAAGTTTCTCTCTGAGGATGAAACAAAATTTTCCAAGCTATCAAAGTTGTTGAGAGATCAGGAAACCTGTATTCTGTAACAAATAGCTGGAAGTGTTTTCTTATTCTTTGTGGCTGCCTAAATTGTAGATTTTATCAGAGCATCTTGTAAGAAGTCAACTATCACGTGCTGAGAAGGGGTAGCTCAAATGAAAAAAATTATCCTATATATTATATCACCATATTGTATTACAATATACAATATATAATATAATCCTAGTCATGAAGGAGTGCATGAGTTTCATTCTAATCTGTATTCATGTTATTGCAGTGTTACTTACCTGCAGTAACTGGTACTGTCTCTTGTTGCCACCAAAAACTAAATTTAACTAAACCACAGAATGATTTAGATTTGTAGGGATTCAATATCACTTGATCCCCTCTCGAAGAAGTATCTGCTTTGGAGTTAAACCAAACCTGAGCATGAGATCACACTGCTCTTTACTGCATCAGGTCTTTAAAATCTCCTGATGTCCTGGCACCTCTCTGAGCACCTGAACTCTTTCAGACTAAAGGAATTTTCTCCTGAGTTCCCTTACATTGATTCTGGCTCATCATTTCCTTGATCCTCCCCATCCTTCCACTGTGCTCTTGCAAGGAGAGTCTGTCTCTGCCTTTGTGACTCCTTTTTACGCAGCCAAGCTGCTATTTGATCCTCTTTGTCCTATTTTTCAGTTGTGTTAGCTCTTCCTTGCCTTTAAGCCAGGAGCTGGATGTCAAACTTAGTTGATTCTGGGCACAGGCCAGTGGCCATGAGGTAAAGCTAAGGACAGGGTGTGGGGCAGGGGGAAAACAAGGTTTTTTCTTCTATGTACACCCAGAAAGTGAGTACTTCTCCATCCACAACTGAGTGGGCACAGAGCAGAAGAGAATGAGTCTATGCAGTTGTGCAGTCTGTGCACAGCTGCAGCAGGGAGTTAAACTTTCAGAAATTATTTTTTAAATGGAAAAATTTAAGAACCTGTGTTGGTTTCAAGAGCTGTTTGCACCAGATGAAATTGCCTCAGCACATCCTTGATCTGAGCAATGATATCTATTTGAATTCATAATTGAGGGCTATAATGTCTAGCAGAGGAGTATGTATGAGTTGTCAATGAATGAATATCTCACTGGCAATCTGACTGACTTTGTGTAAAGGAACTGATGAATATGTACCATATGTTTCGATTGTGTAAATGGAGGCAATCCTCAGTGACTTCAGAGGAGTTGTCCTTGTTTACACCAGCTAGCAGTTAGCCTCATGCATATAATTTGCAGTTGAATAAATGCAGATGTTAGCATTATACAAAGCTTCCAGAGTTTCAGGTTACTTTTGTTAAAGAAGGCATCTAGCCCACAAGTTCGGATTTGGCAGCACTGCACTGCACTGCTGTCTGAGGAGAGACATAAGTTTGGATGTGAATGTGGCATTTTTTGAGCCTTTGGAAAAAAACAAGTGTTCATTTATCCTTTCAGAATATTCCATGTCAGAGAAAATAAAGGAGGGTATATGGAACCCAAGAGAGTGAAATATGACATTTTGTGTACCTGAAACCTTGCACCCTGCCCACTTCCCTTTTGCCAAAATATACATGAATATTTGCACCACCTACAGCTTGGATACCTTAGTGCTGCAATAGTTTACCAAAGAACACTGATTTTTATTCAAGTTTGTCCCACTGTGGAAAATACTAGGTGTTGTGCAGACATTGATCTATTATCTAACAACATGATAAAGTCTTGATGTGTGATGAAATCTCCCTGAAGTCACTATGAGGGCTCACATAATCTATGTGCTGTGAGAGAGGCAAGGAGAGAATTGTAAAGACCAAACCTTTAGTTTCTTAACAGCACTGCAAGATTATAAAGCCCATGCTAATTTGACATGAGAGAAACAGTTGTTGTGATGATATATTTTGTTTCATTAGGAGAACATGCAGTTTACTGTACGTGGCTGACTTTTTCAGCAGTGTTTGCAAACAAACCTTAAGGGATAAACAGAAAATGAATGATACCCCTGACAACAATCTAACCAGGTAAATGTTTCTTTAGTACAAACTAACACGTGCAAGATTTGTTTTTGCTTCATCTATACAGTATCACCCATGAGTGGTTTCCTATTTCCATGCAAAGAAAATTTGTGTACTTGTCATAACAAGCAGATAGGGGGTTTCTGATTGTGTGCCAACTTGAATGACTGATGGATTGGGATCCCACACCTCATTGTAACTTCAGGAGAAAGTAGGTGAAATTACAGCCTGCATATTTATGATCATGTATATGCTGATCAGGGCAGTATCATTGCTCAAAGTCTATATTGAGCAAAGACTCCTACTCTGCTAATTGTTTGCAGTTTCTCGTATTTATTTAGTAGAAATATCTGTGTGTGCAATCAATGAAGTCATAAAGTTCATCAAGTTCAGTTTCAATAAATGGTGAGATTACAATTTTGGTCCTGTACTCATCACTGTATTAGCCTGCATACACTGGTAAGATAAAATCAGTTTGAAAAAATGCTAATGCTTCTATCTTGGAAAACATTAGAGTATCTTGACAGAGTGAGTTGTCTCAGCCTTTATGTTACTTAAATGTACTGATCTAAAATTTCATTGAGGAGAAAATAGTTATCCTGCAGAATGAGAGACCTTGCCACTGACATGTTAACATGACTAGGGGAACAAAAAGTAGTCCATTAAGCAGTCAAGGAATGAACAGATTTTTCTGCTTCTCTTACCAGTGCTTCGCTTTCCAGTTTCTACTCTGTTTTCCATAAGGTTTGCTCAACCATTTACACACTGGAATTAATTCACTGGGTTGTAGAGATTCACTAATGAAGATAAAGACAACCATGTAGAGAAAGACTTGGGTGTGTCAGTTGATGACAAACTCAACATGAGCCAACAGTGTGCACTCGCAGCCAAGAAGGCCAACCNGAGGTGTCCCTGCCTATGGCAGGGGGGTTGGAACTCGATGATCTTTAAGATCCCTTCAAACCCAAACTATTCTATGATTCTATGATTCTATATCTGCAAAACCTGTGGTGGTTTCTCTCTCTCCTTTTCCTGCTGATAGGAGTTCACTTCCAGCTCGAGTTACAGACAGATCCAAATGCCAGGTGGGGACAGGCTGGATTCATTTATGATTTTAAATACTTTCACTGTGTCTTTGACTTAGTTGTCTTGACTGTAGCTTCCTGTGCTGGTCGCCAGCACACTATGCAATTGGTATAAATCCCTCTCTCTGATCTTTTGTTCATACTGCACCTTTTTCTGGTTTTCCATCTAAAGCTCACCATTCAATCTGGCATCCTTGCTCTTTCTTACAGCACTTGAAGAGCAGTTACCCTCAATTTAAATTCTGGCTTTAGCAAGGAGTGTTTCAATTGCTCTTTGCAGCTATTTTATTTTTACATAACTCTGAACCTTTTTCTTCTTCTTCTGTATTTTGCCTCTTCACATTTCATATTCTCATGACTCTATTCTCTGTCCCTGAATTAAATCTCTACATTGGATATTATACTAGTTACACAATTACCTGTAAAAGTAGAAAGTTTGTCATTGATTTCCTTTCAGGCTGTCAGCTATCCATCCTGGGCTTCATTAAAACTAAAGTGAACCAGCAGGACCTAATGAAGATTGATAACATTGTATACACCGTGCATGGGAACAGGTATCTCTGCCAAAAGCTGTTGGTGAGGCTTTGGAGGAGCTGTAACAGAGAAACTGAAAGCAGGATAGTAAAATATCCAGATAGCTTGGATCTTATCAGAAGGAGCAAGCATTTACCCTTTCTCTTTGATTCCAATTCACATAAGAAAGAAGAAGTTTATCCTTTCGTCCCAATTTCAGCTCGTATTTATTGAGCAACACTTCCATTACCTTAAAAAACCCTGTGTGAGCCCAAAATGGGAGACACTGGCACTGTAGCTGCAGTTTGGTACAATACAGTGTTGATGTCAGATAGTGTTTCAGTGGTGGGATAAAAGTTTGTAAAATATGTAGATTTTTAACTAACAGAGAAATCAACATTTACAGCAGTGACTACCCGAGTGGTTCTGCAACACCCAGAAACATCTTGTGCATTGTTGACATGGCAGTGTTTCTGTCTCACTACAGTTCTTTTTAGCACAAAACCTGAAAATTTTTGCTAGAATTCCTAAGCCTCTGGCCCAGTTTTTGTCTGAGCTTTTGTTTCAACAGACTCAGGATGGACCTCATAGTAACTTATCAATACCTGAGGGGGTCCTACAGAAAGGCAGGGGTAGTAGGACTTTTTAATAAGATATCTGATGGAAGGACCAGAAATAATAGATGTAAATTGGAAGGGGGTAGATTCAGGTTTGACTTAAGAAAGAAATTATTTACAGTGAGGGTGGTAAAAACTGGAAGAGGTTGCCCAGAAGTTGTGGATGCCCCCTCTCTGGAGGTATTTAAGGCCAGGCTGGACAAGGCACTGAGCAGCCTGATCTAGTGGGAGGTGTCTCTGCCTGTGGCAGGGCGGTTGGAACTTGATGATCTTTAAGGTCCCTTCCAACCTGAACTATTCTATTATTCTATGATTCTATGACAATGAATCTTCAAGAATTTCCTAATTATGACAATGCTGTTTTCCTCAAGATGTCTTGAGACAAAGAGGTAGAAATTAGCTCTGTGGATGTTTTATAGAAAATACAGCCAGGGCAGATGAAAATGTGGGTCCCATATAGCTGTACAAATGTGTCATAGAAATGGTGACTTCTTCATCAGTGGAATTAATCTCTTTTATTGCTGTAACAGGAGAGCTAAAATCAACAATTAAAGCTTTGCCATATAGTCATGAGAGCTTAAGTCAACAATAAAAGTTCTGCTATATAGTCATATAGTTATTGTCAGAACTACTTAGCACATCACTGCTTAAGTAAAGTTTTGGGTTTAAAATACACTGAACTGATTCTGTAATTCCTTTAACCTCACTGGTACAGTAGCTCTACAGAAACTTAAGCTCAGGGTGTCACAGTGGTGAAAAAAAATTGTTGTTAGGGGAGGAACAGGAGAATCAAGCCCTCATAATTAAACTAGAGTATGATTCCTTGTTTCATGGTATGTGTACTTTGCTATCTCAAAAGAAAGGAACATGGGCAATATGGTTGAAGTAGGATATGAAGAAGCTTTCATACAAGCAGCATCTGAGTAGGTTGGACCTCCTCTGCCTATGGAAGAGAAAGCTCAGTGGTGTGATAAAAATCTTCAAAACAATGAGTACCATAGAGAGGGCTGATAGGGATCTATTAATTTTTTTTTTTTCAGAACAAGATCTGTCAGATGCTCCTCCTCTACCAACAACTAGTAGTAGGGAATTTCAAAACAAACAAAGAGAACTTTTTATGACTGTAGAGTTCTTTGCCATAAGATTCTTCATTATCAAATGATTTTATACTGATTAGCAGACAGATTGGACAAACACTTTAGAAAATAAATCTGAATGTAACTGGAGGCAAACAGAACATTATGGGTGAAATATCACACATGCTGATCCTCTTTTTACTTGTATTCCTGGAGTGACTGATTACTGGGCAGTGTGACTGGTTTTATATGCGATGAAAACTACTGTAAGAGATGTGTCTTAGAAGTACTCATCTGCAGTGATATTGCCACCATAGAGTGTGGCTTTCCTAGCTGTCTGGAATTTAGAGAACAGGAGGAGGTGCAAATTTGGGTAATCTTTTGAGACCAATTTCCCACATGGGAAGTCTGTGTTAAAAGAACCCATTTAATAATATGCCTGGGGATATTGACTTGCACAGCAGGCAAGACATAGAGGAGCTCTGAAAACAGGGAATAATAAGTTAGTCTTGTTCAAGCTTTCTAATTAATTTTATCTTACTCCCCTCTGGTAGCTTGATGATAATCCATAAACCTGAATGAGACAAAAAGCTGGTAATTTGCCATTATTATGTACCCCATAATTTATTTAAGGTCCAATCTGATCTTGAGAAGTGAAAACACTCCTATAACATTGAAGACCTTCAAAATGCAGAGTTTAGCACTTAAGCAAATTGGCAATTAGCAAGAACAGAGATGTTATTCCCCATGGTCCTTGAAAAAATCCAACTAGCACTGTTTATTTTCTTTCTGGTTCTATATGGACACAATATTTTTCAGGCCTCCTCCCAATAAGGTCATGTGCTGGCTAAGAAAGAGTGATTCATGTTTTGTACCCAGTATGTGGGTGTATTCCAGTAAATCAGAAATGCCAGGAGTGATTGAATGAAAGTAATGCAGAACTAGATACCTGTTAAATGTAATGCACTGACTTTGTGTAAAGGATGCAAAAAAGCAAGTTTCTCTCAAGCCTCTGATATATAGACAGATCAACAGACTCCACTGAATGGCTTAAAATCCTAGCCTGAGACAATGGTATTTTATATTTTGAGTATGAACCACTTTCTTACAAAGCATATGAAAATGCTTCATGAGCTTTTAGTAAGGGAATATTGACAGTAAGATTATTTTTGAAGGGGGAGCATTCCTCACAGTGCAGTGAAAATCACATGTTGAACTTTCTCATAATTCAAGACGAAAAATAATCACTTTTTTTTTTTCTTTCTATTACTGAGAATTCTTTCTATAAGCTTGTAAATGTATAAATATTACACATGATGGGATATATCTACAGCCCTGTGGCAGCCCTGAGCATCTTGACTGTGGACAGGGCATTTAGCAGATCCAATAGGATGATTTCAGGTTTCTCCTCATGAAGTCTGGGTATGTTTTTTGGAGACTTTGTAACTTGTCTGGACCACGGACACAGATATATATTGGGCATTACATCTGGAAATCTTGAAAAAAACCCTTCTGGATGAAACATTGCTGTGATATAGTAGAATATTAGGAGACCACTGCGGTTATTAAAAAGAAAATTATCCTTTTTTAGGAGCTGTCTCTGGAATCTTTTGACTTCAGAAATAAGGTCTAAGATCTTTCAAGCCAGGATCCCTCAGCAAGCCCAGATATGAGCCTAAGCACTGCATCAAAGACAGAAGGATGAATGTGGATTTCTGCTGGGGCAGGAGAAAAGAGCTTGCCCCACTCTGTCTGTGAGAGGAACCCAGAAACTTTTTCCTGCCTGACTCAGCACAGGTTTCCATGGCAGTCTGGGCTCTAATGTTGGGAATGCCGAGGGGTGAACAAAAAAGGAATGGCTTTAGTTACCTCCTTTCTCCATTGCTGTGACTAACTCTTCCATTCCTCACTTCTTTATATTGGCAGCAAGTATTGATACACAGAATCACAGAATGTCAGGGACTGGAAGAGACCTCAAGAGCTTGAGCTGTTTTTATTAACACAGGGCTTGCTGTACCAGGCAGGTCTTAGGGCGGGGAAAAAAAAAAAATTACAGTCAGTTCCCACCTCTCTGTCAGAGAGGCAGAAGATTTCAATACTTTTTACATATACTGTGTGCTTGTCCATGTGAATTGCCAAAAAGTTTGGCTGTGAGCTGTGTATTGCTGAACTCCATTTCTGCTTGGTGTTGTGTTTGGTTCACAATGATAATTTGAAGCATAAAGGTTGTTGATAGTTCCTGTGGTTTATTTTGCTAAGGATTTAATTCTCACTGAATTCTCTATTCTGTGCTGAAGAGTACAGAGTAAACATGCAGGGAATTAGCTGATTCTAGGGACAAGAGAGGGAGAAAAAGCTGGTTAATTTGATTTAGCAACAATGAAGTCCTCCTACAGTTAAAGTTGGATTTTTATGTAAAAGTAGTAATTAAAATAAAAGTGAATATTTGAAGCATTGGTATCTATTCTGGTTCAACAAAGCACACAGTTTAACACAGTGATTTTTATGTCTGCAGTGTATTCTAAATTGTTTACCATGCTTTTAACAGCATTTGTAGTTAGTAACAGTTTCCAGAATAAAGGAACAAGTTTTTTTAACTCTTTTAGCTAGCAGATCTATTGTTTATATAAAGGTTGCTGAAGTTGTCTCACCTCCTTTCCTGGTTCAATAATTGCATTCATTTAAAATGTACACAGAACTTCTAAAAGTCATATGTCAAACACAACTGAAATGGTTCTGTGACCCTGTTACTCCACTTAAACTGGTGTTTGTTATTACCAGCTCTGCTTATACTTAAGTAAGATTGCTGCTTTTTTCCTCTGCAAATAGTTGCTATGTCTTAGGTCAAGCCAGTTGCTCAAGTTCCAAATAAAGAGGAAGCCTGATTTTATGGTATGAGTCACTGAGTTCATGATGCAAGTGGTGTTCTTTTGTCTGGGCTGGGAAGTTTGAAAGGTAAGAAGTGAGCACAGCATCCAGAAGTGTATCCAATAAACACATGAGAATACTATTCATGACACAGGAAAGATTATTAAAGCTTTGTACTGGTAATTAAAGCTGGAAAAATGCCATCCTATTTTTCGAATTGTATATGAAACCAAAATGGGTTTGTATTACTCTATTGAACTTTTGTCATGTCATCTAATATTTATGAATATTAATCAGACTTGTAAAGAAGTCCAAAACACTGATATGAAATCCCTGATCTCATTAGAAACCTTTAAAATGGTAACAATTTATTTTTCATATTGTTACTTTTTTCCTGTATGAGATAGAAGCTATGATGAGAACTGTAATCCTCTGACACCTGCTATTTTCTGGTTTTGAACTGATGATTTATCTGAGAATTCTGTTTTATAAAACATATCTAGACATGCAGAGCTGCAACTAAGGCACTTATGGATTGTAGAATCATAGATTTGTAGTACCACACAGTTGGAATGGACCTTCAAAGGTCATCTAGTCCATTCCTCCTGCAGTAAGCAGGCACCTCCTGAACTAGATCAGGCTGCTCAGAGCCTCATCAAAACCTGGTCTTGAATAATTCTATAGATAGGTCCTCCACCACCACTGTGGGCAATCTGTTCCAGTGCCTCATAACCCTCATGGAGAAAACCTTTTTCCTAATCTCTAATCTAGACCTGCCCTGCTCTAGTTAAAAACCATTGCCCCTCATTCTATTGCTACATGCTCTGACAAACAGTCTCTCCTCTGCTTTCCTGTAGGTCCCCTTCAAGTAGGGGTAGCCTGACATGAAGTCTCTCCTGAGCCTTCTCTTCTCCAGGCTGGACAACCCAAACTCTTTCAGCCTGTCCTCATAGGAGAGGTGCTTCAGCCCTTGCATCATCCTCGTGGTCTCCAGTAGTTCCATGTCCTTCCTGTGCTGAGAGCTCCAGAGCTGGGGCTCTCACCTCTAGGTGGGGTCTCATGAATGCAAAGGGGCAGAATCACCTCTTGATCTGCTGGTGATGGCTTTTCTGATACTTCCCAGAATACAGCTCGCCTTCTGTGAGTACACACTGTTGACTCATGTCCCTCTTTTCATCCATCAGTAGTCCCAAGTCCTTTTCTGCAGGGCTTCTCTCTATCACATCTCTTCCCAGACTGTGTTGGTAATGAAGACTGGCCTGGCCCAGGTTCAGCATCCTACTCTTGTCCTTGTTGAACTTCATGAGGTTTGCATGGGCCCACCTCACTAGCCTGCCTAGGTCTCTCTGGATGACATCCAGTCCCTCTGATGTATCAGCCACGCTGCTCAGCTTGGTGTCATCCTCAATCTTGCTGCTAGTGCACTCAGTTCTACTGTCTGCATCATATATGAAGACATCTTAAGCACAGATACAGGCTAGGTGGAGAGTGGTTTGAATTCAGCTCTGAAGAGAAAGACTTGGGGGTGTCAGTTGATGACAAACTCAACGTGAGCTGCCAGTGTGCACTCACAGCCCAGAAGGCCAACCAAATCCTGGGTTGCATCAAGAGGAGTGTGACCAGGTAAAGAGAGGTGATTTTGCCCCTCTACTAGGCACTGGTGAGACCCACCTGGAGTATTGTGTCCATTTCTGGAGTCCTCAACATAGGAAGAACATTGAGCTGTTGGAGAGGGTCCAGAGGAGGGCCACAAAGATGGTCAAAGGGCTGGAGCAACTGCCCTATGAAGACAGGCTGAAGGAGTTGGGGTTGTTCAGCCTGGAGAAGAGAAGGCTCAGGGGGGACTTCATAGTAATTTATCAATACTTGAGGGGGGCCTACAGAAAGGCAGGGGAAGGACTTTTTAATAAGATATCTGATGGGAGGACCAGAAACAATGGATGTAAATTGGAAGGGGGTAGATTTAGACTTGACATAAGAAATTCTTTACAGTGAGGGTGGTGAAACCCTGGAAGAGGTTGCCCAGAGAGGTTGTGGATGTCCCTCTCTGGAGGTGTTTAAGGCCAGGCTGGACAAGGCACTGAGCAGCCTGATGTAGTGGGAGGTGTCCCTGCCTATGGCAGGGGGGTTGGAACTCAATGATCTTTAAGGTCCTTTCCAACCCGAACTATTCTATGATTCTATATCAAACAGCACTGGTCCCAGCACAGATACCTGAGGGACAACACTTGTCACTCGTCTCCATCCAAACCTCAAGCCATGGATAGCTATGATATTTAAGAAGTTTCTGAACTACCTGAATTTTACTGGGAGATTGCGCCAACCTGCTAGTCATCTGTAGGCCACCAGGCATTGATTTATTTCCTCATGTCCCTGCCAAAAATATGTTATAAACCTAGCCTTTGATCTTTACTACTGTAACTATTTAATCTCACTATATTTATATGCTATTGCACATGCAGTCTGGTTCATATCTCTCTCTTGGGAACCTGTTATTTAATACAGAACTTCATAGTTCTGTATTTTTCCTCCATGAGCTTTACTCTAGGTCACTAGTGTTTTCTGAGCCTGCAAACAAGACTTAACCAATTCTCATTAAAATATCTTCTTTGTCTCACTGACTCTAATTGCCTTTTTGTCTTACTCTTTCTAGGTAAGTGATAAGGGAGGGTAATAAAACTGAACACTTGGTCCATTTCCAGCAGAGGAAGATGCAAAGCTAACATGCTAAGTCACTTTAACCTCATGAAGAAATACATAGTAGAGCTCCCCTTGGCATTTCTCAGAGGAATAAGTCAAGAAATGCTTTGTCATTTCAGGAAATGCTCCTTCATCTTACAATTGTATAGTATATAGGTGATAAAGATCAGGTCTTCCTGCTTCTGCCACCATACTCCATCCACCTACTTTACACTGGTATATCCACCTCTGAACAGAGAGCAAAATAGAATCATAGAATAGTTCAGGTTGGAAGGGACCTTAAAGATCATCGATTTCCAACCCCCCTGCCATAGGCAGGGACACTTCCCACTAGATCAGGCTGCTCAGTGCCTTGTCCAACCTGGCCTTAAACACCTTACCCCACCTCCAAGGGTCCAGTCTTGAAAGTCCTGCTTGAAGGGAAGCTGTTAGCAGCAGCAGCTCCACTTATTTCCTTCAGCAAACCCAAGATGCATTCCCTCTGGAAGTCTCAGAATGGTGTGTACAGGAGCAGTTGTTAACTATAGAAAAACAGAAAAATTCTTCTTTAAAAGAGAGGCATGGACCTCTAGCTTCTCTCCTCCCTGCTGTTCTGCTATTTGGGTAGGTGCTCAGAAACTTTTTGAATGCCTCAGTCCTTTCCCAGGGTTTCTCTCATGAGGACAAATTTTGCTTCCCGGTTTCTGCAGCTCTGCTGTGGAAGTGCTTCCATGTGTAATGGCATTCTTGTGGTAAAGGAATTTTCTTTTCATTTGCCCTTGGAGTTGTGCTCCTGCAGCCATACCAATTGCTTCAATCAAAGGTAATCCTTAATCTTTGGAATTTCTAATTCATCATATGCAAATATATGCTAAAGTCTGCAAAGTTTACTGAATTACTGTGCTGCCTTCACAGAAGATGTTAGTGGGGTGATTAGGAGAGAGGAAAGGGATGTGGATTTTTTGTCTTATTTTAAAGCAGCTGACAGACAGCAGAGGTTTTCCTGCCTCCTTTGAAATACCCAGCTGTGAGCAGCCAGTTCAGATTCACTCAGCAGTGATCTGGGAATATTTTCAGTCTCATGACCATATCCTAGAAATTATAAGAACTGGAATGTGATGTTTCTGTCACACATACATTGTGTATTAACTGTTGCTAGGCTCCTTTGAGCTGCTTATTGGTTGCTAATGTACCACAGAAAGGAAAATAATAAAAGAAAAAAGGAAGTAATTTCAAAATATTGTGTAGAGTTTGAATCCTGAAGACTCTCCACACTTATACTGACATGCTCAAGACTCTTATTTTTTATTTTTATGCGTAATATCTATGATTCTCCTTCAACAAACTGATGATAAATACTAAAAAAAAGATTGCCTATCTCATATCTTCTGTAATGTGGTTGTATCTCATAGGATTAACTAATCAATCCATCTTTACCTGTGTGTTACAGGTGGAGGAAGCAGTGGAGGAAGCAACAAGGAGAATAAAAAAACAGCCCTAAACTGTATGCAAGTTGTAATGCATACTGACAGAAAATCCCTTATGGTTGAAAATAAAAACAAAAGTTTGAATCTTTTCTTTTTGGCCTGATTGTTCTTCTCTTAATTTTTTCCTGTCTGGATTTCGCCTTTTAGTAGCAGTGTAAATACTCTTTAGAATTCTTCCACTCTCAATATTTACATCAATGTGAGTTGTCAGTGACATGTTAATTTTCTTTAGTGTTAAGACTAAGTACAACTTGGCTCAATTTCCAAGAAGAGCACTAATCAAAGCCTCTGGATGTGAATATGCAAAATCTATTAGAGGGAAGAGCCAGTGTAAAACTATAGGGATGTATAAGCAGGGATTCCTGATTATTAAGAATTTATGGTAGAAAATAAAGTAGTTACTCTCCAGGTAGATTATAAAGACAAACATTATAGGTTCTGTAGAGTAGCGGGTTCTAAATCGTTCTTGACTTACTGTCTTGCATGGAGTAGTTTTCTGATTGTGTTATTTAAAAAACTATTATCATAGAATCATAGAATAGTTTGGGTTGGAAGGGACCTTAAAGATCATCAAGTTCCAACCCCCCTGCCATAGGCAGGGACACCTCCCACTAGACCAGGATGCCCAGTGCCCTGGCTAGCCTAGTCTTGAACACCTCCAAAGAGGGGGCATCCACAACCCCCCTGGGCAACCCGTTCCAGTGCTTCACCACCCTCACTGTAAAGAATTTCTTCCTTATGTCTAGTCTAAATCTATCCCCCTCTAATTTATATCCATTGTTTCTAGTCCTCCCAAGTCAGAGGTCTGGAGCTTGTTATAATTGTGCATATGATGCATGCAATAAAAATAGCTGATTGAAATCTTAACAGAATAGAAAGAGCAAAAGCTGCCTTGATGATCACAGCCACAAGAAGAAATAACAGGCAACTCTTTGTGTAACTTGTGTCTTTGAAAATGACTTTTTAGATTTATCATTACCCTTTTACACAAGGTTGTGAGACACTAATTTTTTTTTTCTTAAGAAATTGCCTTTGGAAACAACCACTGCTCTGACAAAGAAGTCTTTCAGATATGCTCCATGCCTTTAGTGGATATTAAAGCTTTTTTTCCTCCAGTAGTGACAAAAAAGAAATAGTGTTGATTCCACTTTTTATAAATGTTCCTTTATACAATGTGTAGTATATATAGTTCTAATGATGCATACTTGCAAACCTGGCAAGACAACTAAGACAAACTATTTATAAAACATGTCCAAAAATCTTGGGTTTATTTAATAAAAAAAAAGTTTTAAATACATGTTCCCAGAAACTGAAATAGAACAATTTAAGAAATTATGAGTAAAGAAAGTTTATAAAAATTTTAAAAACCTACTAGTTATTCTTGGTTTTACTTTACTTCTGGTAATTCCTAAGGTTTTTTATTTTTAGTATTTTTCTTCAATATTTTCACTTTTGTGTCAATGATAGATTATGCCCAGTAGTGGACGGAATTCCATTTGGCCTGGAACTAGTGGTGATAAATCTTGATATAATTTCTAGAAAATTTTGAAAGGTTATTTGTAAGGTGTTGCAACTTTAAACTCTTTTCAACTTGATCAGGAAATAGAGCCCTTACTATTTGACATCAAATTGCAGTGTCAAACAACTTTATTATCTTATGAACCAATCAAATTACTAACTTTTGAACCCATAATAAACTTTTTAATTGATGTAATCATGTAGAGAATATAATGACCAATTCCTGCCATAAATCTTTTGTGCTCAGCTGTTGCACTGCTTTTAATTGCATGCCCCTAAATGCAAAACCTGCACTGACAAGCAGTAGGTGCCTTATTGAGTTAGCATTATTAGTTTGGATTGGAAGAGACCTTTAAATATAATCTAATTAAACTGTCCTGATACAGGCAGGAACATCTTTCACTAGACCAGGTTGCTCAGAGCCCCATCCAACCTGACCTTGAATGCTTCCGGGGAATGGTGTCCAAAACTTCTCAGGGAAACATGTGCCGGTGTCTTACTAGCTTAAAAAAAAATACAAAAAAAGAAATTGTTCCTTACATCAAGTTTAAATCTACCTTCTTTCAATTTAAAACCACTGTGCTTTTCCTGCCACTATAGACTCTTATAAAAATTCTGTCTTTTCTAGTAAGTTCTCTCTATAAGTTAAAAGGCTGCAAAGTAACTGTCCCTGGAGCCTTCTCTTTCATAGTCTGAACTAAGGTAACTCTCTCAGCTTTTCTTCAAAGGTGAGATGTTCCTGACTCATGATAATTTTTGTGGCCCTCATCTGGACCTACTTTAACAGGTCCGTATCTTTCTGGTACTGAGGACCTCAGAACCAGATGCAGTACTCTAGGAGGGATACCATAAAATGAGGAGAATCATCTTACTATGACCTGCTGACCATGGGCATATTTTATGCACCCCAGGGTTCTGAGCTGCAGGTGAGTCATGTCCAATTGTTTCATCTACCAGAATTCCCAAATCCTTCTCAATAGAGCTGCTCTCAATCCCTTCATATGCCATTCTGTACTGATATTGGGGATTGTCCCAACCCATGTGCAGGACTTGCACATAGTCTTGTTGAACTACATGGAACTTGCACAGACCCAGTCCTCAAGCCCGCCATAGTCTCTTTGGATGGCATCCCTTTCCTCCAGCATGTCAACTGCATCACTGAGCTTGGGATTATCTGAAATTTTCTGATGGTACATTTAGTTTCACGGTGTAATTGATGAAGATAATAAATAGTTTTGGTCCCAGTATAGTACTGTAAGGGACTAATCACTTGTTACTCATCTCCATCTAAATGTAGAGCTGTTGACTGTAAATCTTTGGATGTGGCCATCCAGGCAATTCCTTATTCATCTAATAGTCCATTCATCAAAACCATCTCCTTCTGATTTAGAATTAGGAATATTAAGTTTCAAGAGACTTACAGAAGTCCAGGTAGACAACATCTCTAGAGATTCCCTTGTCTACTGATGCAGTTAGTCCATTCTAAAGGCCTCTAGATTACTCAGGCATGATTTGCCCTTTGTGAAGCCTGCATGGGTCTTCTGACTTTGCTGATCCTGGCATTTCCTCAAAACCTTCTTAAGTTCTGAGCTTGGAAAAAAAGTGAGATGGTTTTAGTAACAATCTAGTAGTTTGCACAACTTTTCTCAGGTACAGGAATTTTTGGTGATGATTTTGGTTCATTTAGTCTTTATGAAACAACGACATATCAGTTTCAAGATATTCTTTTCTGTAAAGTATTTTACTTAAAAATAGATTGAATGGGTATGACTATGTTCACATTTTTAAGATAAAGTAAAACTAGGAGGAAGATGGCATCCTGTAATTTTAGATTTGACTGTTTTTAATCCAGCAGACTAGTGCAAATGTAATTTTTGCGAATGCTCATGTGAGAGAAAGTAGTCCTTGGTTCTGTTGCTAAATTTTTGTTCTCCAAAATGGTAATTCTAGTGTTGCAAAATGGCACAGTAAGTAAGGCAAAGTGCAATTAATATATCATGTACATTTTAATATATTTGAGGAGATGATAAGCAGTTTGCTTTAATCTTTCCAGTCACAAATGTTGCGTAAGCTAGGGTCTTGTTTCTCTTCTCCTGTACATATATCATACATCTCAGCTGACTTCAAGGAGTTACTATACTCTTAGTAAAGCATGTGGTTGCTAGCAGGGGTTTGGCATTTGGCTCAGGCAAGTTCTGGAGGGGATTACTGTTCATGTGTACAAATGTTATGAGAACAGAAGGTAAGAGCTAAATATGAAATTAGAGGGAAAACATAAAGATTTGCTCCATATCATCTGTCTACCATTCTAATAGTTCTTTTTTCCCTGTGTGATTATGCTTTAACTGCAAAGATGTATAACAGACTTTCAGATGCTTTGATAAACGTTAGGCTCTTGTAGTCATTTTCTATGCTTCAGAAGCTGCTCTTAATAACATTGCTATGCATTTACACTTTCTAAAGCTAGCATGGCTTTAACACAAGCCAAGCAAGAATAAATTAGAATGCATTTCATCCAAAGATATGATTGTTTGCCTTTCTCTTGGTAACATCAACAACGTGGGTTTTATGTAGGTGTTTTTTCTGTCAAATGAGTTGAAATTGGCAGGAAAATTTAAGGCAAAACCCAAGAAGTGGACTTTATATTCATTAAAAATATATGTAGAATTTATTTATCCTAAATTTTGCCATTACAAGGAGTAAAATAGAACCCACAAAGATGAGACACACAAAGCTAAATTGTTAACAGATTTTTCTTCCTACCTGAAAGACATAAAATTGTAGTGTTCATATGGGAGAAGCATGGAGCCAGAAACACAGATACATTGCCTCGATTTTCTTTCCCTTCCAATTAAGTATTTTCTCCCTCTTCTCAGCCAACCTACTTGGAAGCTCAAAGGCTCATGCAGGAATTGTACCCTGAAGGATTAGGCTGTGTCATTTAGCATGGTTTCTGTGTGCTAGGAAGTGCAGCTCTGCACCTCTCTGAAAGGCAAACTTCATACTGAACTCTGTGTACTGTGTCATTAAACAAGCTCAGCCAGAGGGCTTTTTCTTTTTTTTTTTTTTCAGAATATTCAGTTTCCTCTCCTTTTTTAGGCAGCAAATGTGTAGGAATAGGGGTGAGCTTCTGGCCTGAGCCACTCCCTTCCTCTTTTAGGCCATGCAGCTGTGCCTTCAGTTTTATGAACACGTGCAGATAGAGTTGAACTTGTTTTGTCTGTTCTCCAGGGTAGATGGACATGAGCCAGCTCCAATCTGTCAGTGTGCTGGCTCTGCTAGTGCTTTACCAAACCTGCTGAGCTCTGCTGAGACTCTGCAGTTATCACTGAGCAGCAATGACACCCTCATGCATCTTCATAGTTTAAGAGATTGGATAAGGATTGGGTTTGGCCTGATCAAAATCTCCATAGATTGTGTATGGATGTACTTCCAATCTATGTCGACATCTTTATCCCACTGTTGCACAATGGGAAAAAAAATGGAGATGAAGACAATCCTCCTGTGCCTACTTTCATCTCCTTGCTATTTAAACTTCAAGCAGGAGGGTGTGAAGCCCTGAAATAGCTGTAAGAGAAATGGTGCTATGAGCTTATTTAATAAATGGAAAATTTTCTGTGTTGGCTTTGTCATTAACTGATAATTTAGAACAGTTCAATTTAATCAATTTCCTTTTGATTATTCTTTATGTGTTTCGTGACTATATATGTCAGTTTAGTTATATAGTGCAGATGTCAACAGCTTTAGGTGTATTGTGGTATCTTACTCTGCAATTAAGCTCCCTTCCCACTGAGGTTTATTAAACTATAAAGAATAGACATCACACAAAAGCATACTGTTAGAAAGGGGAACTTGTGCTGTATTTATATCAGCAGCAGCTAGGACTGCCAGATAACAGTCCAATGACATCTTGTTAAAAGACATATGTAGGTTACTATGAGGAAAAAAATAACTTTGTATAAGATTCATAGATTCAAAGCCTTTCTGTGTAAGAGAGCAACTCCAAAAAAATGTGCATTATCTATACATCATTCTCAATAAAGTTAAATTGAAAGAATGAACTATCATGAATGAACTATGTCCTGATGGGAAAGGAAAATTAGTTAAATCTGTAACGCTGTTGGTTAGTTTTCCTCCTTTATGCTGAAGAGAACATGCTCTAGGCCTGCTCCAATAAGCAATACAGATGAAATGCACCAGGTTGAACTCTATTTACACTCCATAGCCTTTTCATACCACTCCAGCAATCTTCCATCCCTACATGCTTCCAGAACACAACTCTAATGTCACTTCACAGACTCTTCACTGAGAAATCCCACACATATAGTAACTATGTATTGAGAGAACAGAAGGCACACATGGAGCCAGAAAAACAAGTATCTCTCCAGCACAGTAATGTGGTTTCACCAGCATGCTTTCAGGAAAGTATTAACATGTTCACAAACCTCTTTGCATCATTTGTCTTGGGGAATCAGGGACTGCTGCCTGGCAGAAAAATCTAGCATAGTGAGTATGGCAATATTAAAACATTTATGCTGGGGTTGTTAAAAACACCTTTAATCCAGGCTACTCCATTTTGGCTACCTGTACTTAAAAAGGGAACTCGAAACTTAAGAAGAACCGAATCTATGAAATCTCATTTTACTCAGCCAAAAACTGATGTACTATGAAATATAGGTCTCAAGGGAAGCTTTGGATGTCAAGCATCTGCCTAAGAAGTAGCACATTTCAGCAGCTAAATGTCAAATGAAAGCTGGAAACAGTATGTAGAAGTGTGAACACACATCTGTGTATCTGTAAGTGCTTTATTCCTTGAAAAATGTAATGCCATAAGTCCCAAAGACATTCAGATCCCAAGTTTACTGTTTTCTTCTGGAATAACTTGGGGTCAGATTTGTAAAATGGGTGATGGAGGCAGTATGTTGCATGCTTTCATTTTTACAGGCTGGACAAAACATTCATGCATGACATTCAAGTACTTCAGCTCTCATAAAGAAATTTGAACAAGGATTTTCAGTCTTTCTGAAAGAAATCCGTTATACTTCATGCTGCTGACTTTCTAGAGATGGTTCTTCTACCTATCATGTTTCAACCTTTTCATTTTGAATAGAATGCAAACCCAAGAATTGTTTGTTGGCTTAAATATTACTAAATTCCTTCAGAATGGTTTATCTATCTAAATATTTCATAATTTGTACAAGATAAAATGTGTCACAAAATTATGTTAATAACATTGGATGACAGAATCTCCATGATCTAGCATCTGTGGCATTTTCCTGGAAGGTAGGGGATGTAGTGCAACACTCAAAGGAAAAATTAGTCTGAGTCACCCTCCTGATTTTAAGAGATTCAAGTGAAATATTTATTTCAGCATAAAGTTTCCCTCCTCTCTGTCTCCCTCCCCCTTCTCTTTTAAACAAACAAAAGTAATCCTGTTTCAAATGTAATTTTAAAGAAGAGAGAGGGTTGCCTTGTCAGTTGACAGGAAAAAATCAACACTTGCACAATTCATAATGCAAGGAAAGGCCTAGTTGAGATTGGGTGAAAATGTAAACATGGGTCTGTTTAGATTTAACACACCTGAAAATATGGATGAATGATTTTGATACTTATTCAAAGCCTGCATCAACTTCTTACTGCTGGTTTGTTTTTTTTTTCTTAATTGCATTTGCAAGCTATTGTTCAATTGGAATATATTAAAAAACCACTCAGGAAAGCTATGGGTGGCATCCTCATTTCCCTAAGATTACTGGAAATACATCATTGGAATCAAGTTTCATCTGATAAAGACAGAATACATAAACTGAAGCTGATGAAAACTATACAGCTTGTCTGGAAATGGTTTACAGATATACATTGCAGAGCAACATGAAGATTTCAAAGATCATAGAATCATAGGGTTGAAGGGACATTCAAAGGCCAACTAGTCCAACCCTCCTGCTGTGACCAGGCACCTCCTGAACTAGATCAGGTTTGTCAGAGCCTCATCAAGCCTGGACTTGAATATCTCCAGGGATGGAGCCTGCACCACATCTGGGCACCCTGTTCCAGTGCCTTACCACCCTCATAGTGAATAGTTTTTCCCAGGATACAGTTGTCCCTCTTTGAATCTACCCCCTTCCAATTTACATCTACTATTTCTGGCCCTCCCATCAGATATCTTATTAAAAAGTCCTACCCCTGCCTTTCTGTAGGACCCCCTCAGGGGAGTCTGTCAGTGTTTGAGTAAGAAATGCAGATAGCCTGAACAGGATTTGCCTTTACAGTTTCACCTTCCTACCTGACACCTGAGACAGATAGCTAAGGTAGTTGTGCAATCTTTGGAGTATAAAATTCAGGGAATAACTCATCTCCTCATAAAGTAAAAAACTAATGTACACTGGATGACCTGCACCCTACCCATTTATTTCTACTGACTCTGTAGAAAGGGGGCTATTTTAGATTTAGAGAGATATTAGATACCTGCAAATACATTTGGGATGAATATCACTCTCCCTGTCCTTCACCTTATCCTTGTCTCAAATGCATTTGGGATATTTTTTTCTCTTTGTTGCTTATAATCAAGCCAAAAAATATCTTGAATATATCCTGATTATTTTCTTATGGATCTTTCACATGTGAAAATAAACAAGATTTAATGGAAATTAAGAGCATTGCAAACTTTAATAAAGTATCATGGGTTTGGTTTGTAAATAGAGAAGAAAGGGGAATGGTTGATGAATGGGCCCTTAGTTGTTTTATTCCAGATGCTTCATCACTGTGAATGAACTGGAGTACAGAACAGGAGAGCCAGCTCAGCACAGTGACATATCACTCTGTCAGTGTTATTGGAAATCACAAGGCTGAAGATCTTAATTAAGTTTAATAAATTAGAGATGACACAAAAGGCAGTGCAACACTAGAAGGGAAAGGGTTTAATTTCTGATTGCATCTTTTTTAAAAATATCTCAAAGTTGAGATGGCTTTTAGCACTTTAAAAGAGCTCTTTGTGTTTTTATATATGCAGAGACCTCTTAGAATCTTCTAAGAGGAGACTGTATAATGCAGTTTACAAGACTTAGAAGTTTTAACTACACTCCACCTCATGGCTAGCAATGAAAAATATATAAAAATAAAAAATAAAAATTGCATGAATTTTTTAAAATTTAGTTTTGAATTAGATTGGCCAGTAAAGGGAAATGTAATTTTAAATTACTGTATTTATTATGCTGTTGAATTTCAAGTAATGATTTTTAATTTAACCTTCTCTGGTAATATTTTATGTATTTGGGTTTTTTTTAAAATAGTAGCAACTCTATTCCCCATGTAGTTCAAGTTTATAGCCAGATTTTAATCCAGACTTGGGGGAACACTACAGCAGAGGAATCTGAAGTAGTTTTGTTTGGTAGAAAAAATGGAGAACAGTTGCTGAGTTGTCTCCTGAAAAGCCTGCCATGTGATGAGCAATATCCCAGAACTACTTGGTGTAGCTGGGCTGTGCCTCATTTTCCAGCTTGAAAAGTCTAATGTAAAATACTTTACTCCTGGGACTACCTAAATCTCTGATGTTGTTTAAGATTAGGACTAGGAGTTTTTTGTCAGATTTTTAAGTGATGCAATAAGGAATAAACTTTGAAGTCTGAATTAAAGATTTTCAGTTTCTTTTGCTGGAGCATAGTTACAGTATACCTGTTTTCTTCAGATTGTTCAAGAAGGTTTTTTTTGTTTTTTCCACGTACATATAAGAATTAATCTGAATGAATATATTAATTTTACTGTTATAACTAATATACTATTATAACCAAAAGTTGTGGTAAATTGTCATTCTCAATTTGGATACAAACAGAGAACTTTAGATATAAAACCAAGCTGAACCCAAACCATTTTTTAAACTGAATCTCAATTCCAAATTCTTATATTTTTGTCTTCCAATAAAATTAATGAAAGACATATGAAAATATGTTAAAGGAGAAGAGTATTCATGCTGAGCTGAATATGAAAGCAATTGGGAAACCTATAGGCTCCATGCCAGCTGAAAGATCTTCCGAAGTCTGTCTGAGTTTGCAAGAGATATGGGATTTCCAGACCTCAGAAAGTGTGTTTATGTACCAGGGCCTGACATAGTTAAGAAGGTCAAGAGGAGAAAAAAACCAATCACTTGTTACAGGAGGAAAATGTCCATTTTGCACTACACATGCTTTGTTCAGTGGTCTGTACACCACTGAAGAAGCTGCCTATAGACTTGGCAGTGGAGGAAGAGACTAATGCAGGTTCTATGTTATGCTCAGAGGAGTGGATATAACACAGACATTACTATAAAAAATTCCTCCATATAACCAAGTGCCAGGATGTGAAGTAATAAATACTTGGTACAGCTCAAGAGGAGTATCAGCATGTTATACCATGCCAGTGAGATATGGAAAGCCTATTTCAAACTGTTCAATCACAACCACGTGCTAGAGGACCTCATGACTGGAACAGACTTCAAGGGTTCAGTTTTTTCAAGATTGCATGGAGTGGCAGCTCTTTTCCAGCCTGCCATGTGCTGAGACTGCAGTTTTGCAGCAAGAATGCTTTTTGGCAGAAGCCACAGTAGTTTATTGTAAACTATATAGACACATTTTGTGAAGAATTTCATTGTTCACTTGAGAAACACATTCAGAATACCAATAAAAAAATAAATGTTGGGGGTTTTTCTTGTATAGACAATTGTGAAAGTAACACATGGATGGACACTATGAGGAAAGAGGATGGGGAAATACTTTCCACTGTAACAGAGCTGTAAAAATCCAGGGCATATAAAGGTCATTGTTTCACACTGATAGAATATAAAAAAGATTTGCTATGGACTCCTTTTCATAGTGATAGGTAATGGACATGCAATAGCATGTGTTTAACTATATAAGGGAGAAATAAAGTGTTGAAAATATTGTTGATGTGGTTTTGTGCCATAGGATGTTTGAATCTGAAATTTCAAGTGAGTTACTGAAGCTTATGTGTCTCATTTGCACTAGACATCGGAAGGGAGCAGTTTCACAGGTCAGAGTACAGGTAAGTATTAAGGAATGAAACAGGGGATTTTAGATAAATTAAAAAGTGAAATTACTTGGTTTTGTAGAAGTGGAAAACTACTTCTTCTTCAGCCCCTGGTTTGACAAGCTTGTCAGAGTTTCAGTGACATTCTGAGTTCAAGCCACAAATTCATAAAGGCACTGTGTCCAGGTCTTTGATTTCTCCCACAAAAGGTTTCTATTCACTAAAAGGATGTTTTAGAGCATTAAGTAGAAAGAAAAATGAGGGTAACAAGTGATTTTAAGACAGTGCAGGAAAACTACAATAGAATTCTTGCTATATGGTTGCAAGTGGAACCGGTATATTTGGTTTAGTGCCTTTGGTTTGTTTCTCAAAGTTTATAATTGTTGTTGTGATTCTTTGGCATATCTATATATTGTAAGTTGCCCATCAGCCCTACTTTTGGAGCTTCACAAAGGATTAACTGGTCAAGAGCTCTTGAACTTCTGCTTCCAGACAGTGATGGAAAGCATGAACAAATTAGCTGTAAGAACTATACTGCTTCAGACTAGACCCAGTGCTTTTTTTTCAGCATCAGTAAATGCTTAATAATGAATTTTTTTTTTTATGACTTGAATATAATTCTCAGCCTGATAAATCACAAAAAGAAAAATATGGTGACTCGTGTCCACAATTATTTGATTAACTTCCTTCTAAAAGTTAACTTCAACTCTTATGAGAGCAGAATCTCTTGACCTTTCTGAGTCTGTTCTTCAATCCAGTTTGGAAACTGTTTGAAAGTGACTTTATTTTCACTATTTCATACCTTTCAGTTCTCTTCCTTTGTCTGATCTTGATCATGCACTCTAAAGTTGGTAATGATAGAAGTTCAGGGTCTTTTACCAGAATAAAATACTGATTTTAGGTAGCTCAGATTTTTTGTCTAAGTTTGAGCCTATATTTCTGTTATTAACAGTAGTAATAGTGTAGCCGTTGTTGGTTTTATTTTTCTTATTTTTACTACTGTTATTAGTAACATTATTTTCCTGTTTTAATTAAACTGGAGATTATTTGTAATATTTACTGTCAAAATTTGGTCCCACTCATATTCAGTTCTATTAGGATCTGTTGAAATGGCATAACAGTGGCCATGTGTTGATGCATGTTTTTTCCCAAATATTTTTTTCATAATTTATATTAATTTTTATATTAAGATTTACTCTGTGTGGTACATGTTTGCATCAATTACTGGTTAAACTGCAATTTCAGTCAGAACCATAACTTTTCAGAGGAGACTTCATTCCTTTGCTGCTTGTTTTCTTATGACATAATTGTAAAAATCTAATGAGTATTTTATTGAGGGAATGTGTTCCCTCCCAAAGAGTTTGACAGACACCTCAGTTAATTTCTGAACAAGGCTCTACTGTTTAACTACTGGCTTTATAGGTGATATAATGGTTTATAGCTGTGGTACCTGACATATATCATACTAACTAGTACATGTAGCATTTTAAATTAAATATATGCAGCTTGACAAATCCAGACAGCAGCAGCTTTGAAACAGCAAATTCTTATTGTCTGTCTTCCATCTCTGTGTATGCAAAACTTCATCCACAAAGGTGTCAATGACACCATTTCCTACAAATCACTGAGATACAAATAAATTACTAAAATGAGGCCTATGTGCCATTTCAGAGAATATGAGAAGGGCAATCTGTCTTCATCCCACTGCAAGAAGAAAAGGCACTTTATTTTAAAAGGAATGCAAGACATTAGAAATCACTTGCTGTTTACTAGGGCTGCAGTTACAAAATTCCACACAATGTTGAAAGCTGGTCTTTTTAAATAATTTCAGTGGCCAACTGTGAGGTCAAGGTTTAGAGTAATGGTCCAAGTAACACAACTATTATCTACAATTCTTGAAAGCAGGCACCTAGGTTGTAAATCATCAGGAAATTAAGAATAACCAATGTGGCTGAGATTAAGGCATCTCTGAAGGCTTCCTACTTCTTACATCATCCTCAGCTACCCAACGTGAGATGCTAAGAACAGAATTTTTTCTAAAATTCCTCTTCCTAGCTGAAATGACTTTGGGCAGGTATTATGTGGCAAGTCTCTCAATTAAAAAAAAAGTAAGAAAAAAAATATAAGTGGTTTGAAGATGAAGTAGTGGTCCACAGATTTCTTTTTGTGCAGGCAGTTGCTGTAATGCTGTCTTTCTTCTGTATCCATAAGTTCTGAATCACTGGTAGTGCAGTGGCATAACAAGTCTGAAAAGGATTCTTCTCAAGATTCTTGTACAGCTTAATTCTCTATCACCAAAGTTAAAATATCCTCAACAGCACTTTTTGGAAAATGTATGGATTTGAAAATGTATGGATTTGAATCTCCCAGGCTGGAGATCTCAGAAATCTCCTTTTAAAAAATGGCTGAAATATTGAGTAGCAGGAGGAAGATCACTATCACAGTGAAACAAAGTGAAAACTGTGGTTTGTGCTGAAACCTGTATTTGGAGGCACTCAGAGCAACCTATATTTATTCATGGACATGTCGATCTAGATATTTCTTTTTCTTGGCCCTAAACTGCACATAGTTGTTAAGCAGGAGTTCCACAGATCAGGATGCTTCTGTGCTGGCAGTGGTGGGTAAAAAATGTGGAAGATGAATTGTAAAGTGTCTCATAAGCATAGAGTATGGATGTTATGGATATGGTACTGAACTGAAGAGCTTACATTTTATTCTCTTTCAAGTATTATATTAGGCACTACAGGTCCTTTCCTACAAAACTTCAGGTTATTCCAACAACTCCAGCTTAACTCTATAAAACTACAGAATTTAACTTGATATGTGGAGATTAATTATTTTACTTGCAGGTAAAATCAGACTACTTTAGTAGCCTTCAGCTCTTGTATTAAAACAGTTTGATGAACTTAGATTAGATTTCCTGTATTAGCATGTGTAAATAGACATGGAGTTAAATAGTGGGCTCTACAAAGGCTTTAATCACAGAATCACAGAATATCAGGGATTGGAAGGGACCTCAAGAGATCATCTAGTCCAATCCCCCAGCCAGAGCAGGAACATCTCCAGATAGGTTTTTCCAGTGATTTGTGGATCATTGCTTTCACAATGTCTGGAATACACAAATAGCATAAAATGATTTTTTTATCATGCCAGGTTTTCTTGGAGAGTTGAGTAAAAACATACTGAAACCAAGAGAAATGCTCACGTCCTCAAACTGCTACTGAATTTGCAAACTTAAAAGACAAGAGTCAGCATTTGTGTTTGCTATGAATACATACAAAGATGCTACTACATAGGTCAAGGTTTGCAGTCGGGTAATTTTTTACAAGAGAGGGGGAAACCAAAAAAGTTGAGAACAAGTGTTCTGGGTTCCCTTTATTTTTTTATTCAATGAAAGGAAGTTTATATCTATGGAGAAGAAGGGAAAGAGAGCAAAGCCATTAGACATGTCTTGTGGTACAGAAAGAGTAAGAAGAGTGAATGAGAGAGGAGAAAGTATCTTTAAAAAGTCAGCATTTTTTAATTTTGTGGTTGATTCTCTAAAACATGCAATTGGTCATTGACCAACTGTTACACCCTGTGGTAATGTGCTGAAGTCACAGCCACCAATTTCAGTGGGCTTTGTTAGCACAATTATAAAGTTTTCTTGTCTAAATCAGAGTAAGTTCTTTCAGGAAGAAAGTTGATCTTGCAGAAATATACAGTAAATATTTTTGGTCAAAAAAGTTGCTCTGCATCACTTTGTTTTGTAAGTTCATAATTCCACAGGATCATGAATACTAATTCTCATGGTGGTTCAGTATGAGTGACATAAAATGAAGTTGTGCACACCAGACTGATTTGACCATATCTAATTCCTTCCATCATTTTTTGGTAATTCTGGTATCTTTTAATACCTGAATCAGAAACATGTCTAAAGAAAGATCTCAGAGATAAGCTTTATTTTCCTCATATCCCAATGAGCACAGTCACATAAAAGAGACTGCAGGTGCTGTTCACCCTGTTCTCTTCAAAGTTTGGACTTAAACCAGGTCAAAATTTTGGGTCCATGAAGTCAGTGAGAAAACTCTCAGTGAGTCAGCTGAGGTCAGGGAGGGTACCATTAGATAACTGTCACCATGCTGTCTTCTCTATTGTCTCAATAAAATAGGTAAAAGATGGGTCTGACTCAGATTTGCAGCTGTGAACTTTTCAAGCCCAAGAAGGATTGTTGAATGAAAGCCAAGACACATGTTCATTAAATATCCTTATCATGTTTGAAATACAGTTAAGTTACAGGGTGGGTACAGCAGGGAAAAGCACAGTGTAGATTAACAGTTGTTTACCCTGCAAATTCTAGGCAACTGACCCCAATTTTAGGGTTATATGTGAGTGATACATGATTTCTCAGCACAAAGAAGATGAAAATCAAACAATAAGAAGATCTGTAAATGTGTTATAAGCATGTCCATATAAGTTGCAATGATTTTTTTTTGCTCTTTTATTTGGATGGAGCAATTACATTTGAATTATTTGTTTAACTGAATTAGAATAAAGATTAGCTGAACCAACTAGGGAGTTACCAAGAATAGGAAGAGGAAACAAAGAGATGTGGTTAAAAGCCATTGAGTTGGCATCATAACACAGGGAGAAAACAGAAGTGCTGAGGATTATGGGTGCTGTGTTCTAAAGGCCTTACATTGTTGTACGTTGATCTATACATTACCTACGAAGTGGTGCCATATTTTCCAAGCAAAACTGTTAAAATTTTTAATTTAGAAGACACAGGTAGGGTAAAGTTAAAATAAATGTGATTTTGAATGTACTGGAAGGTGTTTAGAAGGCAGTTTTGTTGAAGAATGATGAATTTCAGCTACTGAGAGGTTTGCTCTCATAAGTGGACAGAGTTTTGGTGAAAAAATAATATAATAACAAAAAAACTTATTCTAAGACATTGAAATGATAGCATTGTCTTAAATATCCTTTAAAAGGAAACAAACCCAAAATAATGATTGTTTCCTGCAGAAGTTTGGAGTAAAAATATCTCCTTAGAAAAAAAAAAAAAAGACAATCCACATATCTGATTTCTCAAATAACAAGCAAGATAAAAAAGGGAGAAATTAAATTTCTTAAAGAGATTCACAAAGATATCTATGTACTGTCTGGGCACTAGACCAGAGCAATTTGTGTGTGGTCATCTGAGAGCAAAATCAATATGCAGCTCTAATTGAAAGAAAGGGAATTTGGCCCATAGAGTCATTGTTTATGAGTCAAAAAAGAGATTTAAGAAAACACAGACTTGTCTTTATTCTAGTTTTTAGTTTTGGAGTAAATGAAGTAGTTCTCTGTTTAGATTAGGTTTTGCTGAATGCCCCTGTTTACTTGAACTAAGTGCTGCTCAAGCAATAGAAGAAGACATAGACCAGACATTCTATAATTTAAACAGTCTGATAACAGAAAGCATATCCTATGCCAAGGGGAAGTGTCTGTTGATTTTGCTCTACTTTTTGTTCATTTACTAATTTAAATAGGTTTTAAGCCACCTGCATAAATTTTAGCATATTTGACTAAGAGTTGGCCAACAACCAGAATAGCAGCAGAAACTGCTCAATAGAGTGAGCAGTCCTGTGGCAGAGCTAGAAACAGGATGAACTTTAGCAGTACAAATGAACCCATGAAGACCTGCAGAATAAGAAAAACAAAGTTCATAACACAAGAACCATTTGGCCATTTCAGTGCTGTGCCAAAGAAAAGCATAAGGCTTAGGGTGCAGATGCAGCCATGTACAAATAAGGTGTCTTGGTGCCCTGAAGAATGTCAGCACAGCTCCTAAACAAGTCAAAATTCTGAAGGAAGCTCATTCACTGACTCTCCAGTCCCTGCATGGAGGGAACTGGAAATATCAGGAACATGACCCAAAACTAAAGCAGAAATGTTTTTAGTGGAGAGCTGCACCTGGACTCTTGCTTCATCTCTTGAAGATCTCAGGCTTTTTTTTCAGTACACAGGGGCTCAAATTCTCTACCAGTGAATATGGCAAAAGCCATATTTAGAATCATAGAATAGTTTGGGTTGGAAGGGCCCTTAAAGATCATCAAGTTCCAACCCCCCTGCCATAGGCAGGGACACCTTCCATCAGGCTGCTCAGTGCCTTGTCCAGCCTGGCCTTGAACACCTCCAGAGAGGGGGCATCCACAACCTCTCTGGGCAACCTGTTCCAGTGTTTCACCACCCTCACTGTAAAGAATTTCTTTCTTTCTTATGTCAAGTCTAAATCTACCCCCTTCCAATTTGCATCCATTATTTCTGGTCCTGTCATCAGATGTCTTATTAAAAAGTCCTACCCCTGCCTTTCTGTAGGACCCCCTCAGGTATTGATAAGTTACTATGAGGTCCCTCCTGAGGCTTCTCTTCTCCAGGCTGAACAACCCCAACTCCTTCAGCCTGTCTTCATAGGGCAGTTGCTCCAGCCCTTTGACCATCTCATGTTCCTCCTCTGGACCCGCTCCAACAGCACAGTATCCTTGCATTTAGAACAGACTTCATCTAAAATTGGAAAATCGAAATGTAGTTTAAGCTAGATAACCTGTGAGAAAGCATGACTGAATCTGTATTTGGTGTTTAAGGTGCTGAACTTAGTAGTTAGTGGTTTAACTTACCTAGTTAGTATAATACTGAGCTGTTCTGGGCTGTGATCCCAGATGTTGGGACCACAGCCTGGAAAGAGACATGCATTCCACCCTCACCCTGCGATAGCACAAACATTAGCAGAGGGACTGTGTTTCTCCAAGGTTAGTGCCTTACCACAATCTGTTTCCCATCTGCCTCTCTGACCTTTCCTCCCTCCACCAGTGAATCCTGGAGCAATTTCAGCAGTAGGCATGTGGAGTGAGCTTCCTTCCCTGAACCACAGAGTGATTAGGGCATGGTACTGACAAATCGGTTTGAATCACTATAAGCAGGTTAAAATATTATTACAGTCCTTTTTCATCCAATTCCTGTGGTTGGAAGCCAAGAGTAACATCGAATCAGTATAATTTCCTTCCTTTGCTTAGGAAAACTTTTACTAACATGAAGGGTATGCAGTGCTCAGTTTGATCTTATTGCGAGTGTGGAAGATGTATGCTCATTGTAGTGAAGTCAGTTGTCTGTTGCTCAAAATGACTTATTTAGAATACAATGGGAGAAAAAAAAATGTCCCTTGGGAATTCTTTGACCTGCTTCTTTTCTGAATGGGATGTATCTGATGACAAACATAACATGAGCCACCAGTGTGTACTTGCTGCCAAGAAGGCCCACCAAATCCTGGATTGCATCAAGAGGAGTGTGACCAGCAGGTCAAGAGAGGGGATTTTACCTCTCTACTGTGCTCTGGTGAGGCCCCACCTGGAGTGTTGTGTCCAGTTCTGGAGTCCTCAACACAAGAATGACATTGAGCTGTTGGAGCGGGTCCAGAGGAGGTCCACGAAGGCCCATGAGTGATGGAGCAACTACTTTATGAAGTCAGGCTGCAAGAGTTGAAGTTGTTCAGCCTGGAGAAGAGAAGGCTCAGGGAGGACCTCATAGTAAATTATCAATACCTGAAGGGGACCTACAGAAAGGCAGGGGAAAGACTTTTTAATAAAATATGTGATGGGAGGACTAGAAATAATGGATGCAAATTGGAAGGGGGCAGATTCAGACTTGACATAAGAGAGAAATTCTTTACAGTGAGGGTGGTGAAACACTGGAACAGGTTGCCCAGAGAGGTTGTGGATGGCCCCTCAATCCCTGGAGGTGTTTAAGGCCAAGCAGGACAAGGCACTGAGCAGCCTGATGTAGTGGGAGTTGTCCCTGCCGATGGCAGGGGGGTTGGAACTCGATGATCTTTAAGGTCCCTTCCAACCCAAACTATTCTTTGATTCTATCAAATAATTTTACTTAAAATTGCCCCAGATTAGAATACATAGTCCTTTCCTTTGGTTTTTTTTTTGGGATGCACAACATATTCAGGCACTTTCTACAAGCTTTTTCTACTTGTACGTAACTCCCTGTGTTAGTACTCTTTCTGCTGCAGCATACTGATGGAACGTACAGTCCTGTCCCAGATACAAATGTCTGGCACAGTGTGTCCAGCTTGGAACTGACTGTTTATTACTTTCCTCAGCAGCATGACAGTGCTCTGTGATTAAATACATTCAGATTACTCTCTGTCCCTGTTTTTTGTTTCTGTTGACCAAAAACACCCCATATAAAGTCACCTACTTGGAACCTCACCAAAATGATTCATCACTATTTTGTTTGAAGTTGTAGCTCTGGGAACATGCCAATAATCTCCTAAGGAAACAAAGCTAGAAAGAGGTGTAATTAATGGGCAAGAATCTTTCTGCATGCAAAATGAAGGTAGAATCTAGTAGAAGTAAAATGCTGGAATATTGTGTCCATGGGCTGACATGGACTTTTCAAAGTTATTGCCAGCAATTGCCAGTTATTCCAAGTTGTTATATATGTGCAACATTTAATTCTTAAGAGTTGAATAACTTTGATCACTCTGAAGGTAATTTTCTGTAAAATATGAATTAAATCAGTTCAACTCAATTCACAGACTGACTGACATTTCCAGATTGTTTTGTATAGCAGAAGATGAAGAGAAGGAGAAAAGGTGAACAATATGTTAGGAAAGCAAGAAAATATCTTTTATTCTACAAGCCAGACTTCAAAATGGTCACAGTATTCTTAAATTTGTCTGGAAATATTTCCAAGATAGACACCTTTTGTTTTCTCACAAAGGTCTCTCTTCACCATGTTACAGCTGTGAAGCTGCCAGACTTTTCCCTTCTTTTGTATTGAAAATTTAAATATTTGGAAGAACACAAGAAATGCAAGAATGATCTAGCAGTGAAAGGCTGAAGTGCTGAAAACTAGGACAATTAGGCTCAAATTGTAAAGGTTTATGAATCTGTACAAGGTGAACATTCAAAAGTTAGCTGTCAGACTGCTGAATGATTAAAAAACATGGTAATTTTCTTCTTCTCCAATGCAAATTATTGTATGAAATGGGATAAAAAGCCCTTAGAGAGGATTTGTATACCAAATATTTCCTTTACTATGGCAGGTTTTGTAGAAGTTAAATGCTAAATGAGAATTTATCTACTTTTAAAGTTAATATTAAAATTTGACTGATATTAAAAAATAGATTCACTGTGAATCAGGTGTGAAAGAAAACACCTTAATGAAGATTCAAGAGCAAAGAACTTTGTATCCAGGGAGCATGTGTGAAAGTCTGTACATGTAATAGTTACTAAGAGAAATGAAAAAAAAAAGCATCATCTCTTATTGACATCCTGAGTAAATACTATAAACAGGAGATTATTACAAGGGTAAATAAATCCTTGTTTCTTGACATTTTCCTTGGATAGTTAAAGTAATACGACAATTGGTGTAAGAAGGGGCTGACCTCCACGATCAATATGATCTGCCAGAATCCGTTTATTGTGAGCATGAGACAAGCTTATATACAGTGATGGCTACTTATCAATGCTACTAACATACTGATTGGTTACAGGTTACATTCTTGCATTAATGTCAGACCCTCCTCTTAGAGTTCTTCTGCCAACACACAAGGCCGTTGTTTACCTTGCCCATTCTTGACTCCTACTTAGTTCCCATCGCATAGAGGACTCTTTCCCAAAACAATGGAAGGCATAAACAAGCTCCAAGGCCTCAGGTGCCTCAGGCTCTGAGCTGAGCAGTTGTTAACCCTTTATGGCCTGTGCCCATACTGCAACAGATAGTAGCCAGAAAGGAGAGTAGGGAGAGGAACAGAGACACCTCACTGTAGTTCTAACATTTAACAAATACTCATCTTCCTCCTTCCTATTTATCATTAACATGAGACAGCGTTAATTTGGAGGTCTCATGGTGTTTTGGCTTTCTGTACAGCACCAAACTCTCCACATCCAGCACAGAGAGATTCTGGGCATCTAATAGGAGGTTTGTTATTCTATTTCAAGAGCTTGAAGCCCTGTCTGGGCTTGATAGTCTTAACCTTTGCACCTTCTGCTCTCACCCCATCCCAGCGATAGAGTTTATAGAGGTAGAAATTATGACCTGTTATGAAGTAGATTCTGTAGAGCAGAGAGAAAGTGATACAGCTATCAACTTCTTGACAAATGACAGTGATTATGTCTAAGCAGGACATCTGTGACTAATTTATGCCATCACAGGTGCACAGCAAGCAAGAGCAAGAAAAGCAGTTCAGTAGGGAAAGGAATATAACAATCTTTCCACGGGGACTTCCAAGGTTAATTGATGGGGGAAAAAAATTACACAGGCTGGAATGATAATTTTTTTAAACATCAAAATAAATGAAAGTGATTATAAAATACAGGGAGAAGGGGAGGAAGAGAGGAGGAAAGAGTGTAAGGCGGGAAGGAAGGAGGAAGGAAGGAATGGGGGGGAGGGAGGAAGGGAGGAGGAAGGAAGGAAGGGAGGAAGAGAGGGAAAAAGGAAGAAAGGAAGGAAGGAAGGAAGGAAGGTTAAACTTTAAATGCAAAGTATTTTTACCTTTAAACTATGATATTGTCTCCTTTTAAAAAATATTTTTAAAAGCCAGAGAAGTATTTTCAGTGAAAATATTTTCTTCCATTATACTGATCCATAGGAAAACATTGAACAGCTGTAACAGTTATAATACACTCTATAGGAAACAAAATGTGTACTGCTAGTGCAATCTGACCCTGTTCAGCAGGAGACACTGACATGAACTAAGTTCAAAGCTCATCTTCCATGATTTTACAACAGGTTAGCAATTTCTTCAATTGAAAGTCTGCATATGACCTGGAATAATCTGATCAAATCTTTTCTGGAAACAAAATTATTTGAAACAGCTATATGGGATGGTAGTAGCCCAATCTTTGATCTCATTCAAGCCCATCAAAGCAAGGGCCAAGGAACCACTCAAGCTGAATTCTACCAGTGGGCTGGTTCCTGAGGTGAGGAAAGCATCATGGCTGACTGCCTCTGATTTTTGAAGTAGGGACCCTTTGATACTTGGGGGTTTGTGTTAGGAGAGTCTTTCAAATTACTAACATTTTTGGTTTTGGGAGACCATAGTGATTCTGTTGTAATGCTCCTGGGCTCACCAATGCACATCTTTTCAGTGATAATGGATGGTAAAATTAATTACAACTGTCATTTTGTAGTCCTTTTTTTCTTAACTGCCCAGAAGAAAAATAATTCAGAAATTCAGAAAAATAATGAAAAAAATTCTGAGTTTATTCCATTAGCCTAAATCATGCTCAGAAAACTAGATTGCCACTGTGGGAAAGGGATTCAAGAAAGCTCCATGTCATAGTCCGGGAAAAGAGATTTGTTTCCTTGTAATGTCCACTTCAATGAATTCAACTAGGCCAAAATATGATAGCTTTATCAGAGAAAAATAAAGTGTCTATATTGAGGGGTTAATAAAGAGTAGAATCATAGAATAGTTTAGGTTGCAAAGGACCTTAAAGATCATCAAGATCCAACCCCCCTGCCACAGGCAGGTCTTCTACATTACCATACCTCAGTAGACAAAAGCTAAATCATAATCTTGCAGTAAGATTTAGACAGACTGACCCAATTTCATGGTTGTGAATTTTCAAAAGCATTGACATTTTCAATTGTAAAAAAATCATGTTCCCCTTCTAAAAACACAGAATTGTCCTATTAATCAATAAATGCCTGCTAAATCCATCAAAAAAGCCCCACCTGAGACACTTTTCTGAAATGCTTTGATTAAGCAAGAAGTTTAAAATTGTATGTTTGTATTTCCCCACTTTTCACACTCAAGAAAAATTGTAAGATATTTTAAGTAATTGTAAAAAATTGAGGCAACCAGAAAAATATCTTGCATGGCCTTAGAATGGTTGTTGTCATTGCCACATCAGTATAGAAGAGCAAATTAGAAAGCAGAGAAAATGCAAAATCACAGGCATTAACATTTTTGTTGTGTCTTCGGTGTTGTGATTTTATTATAAGTTTCTTTTTGAATATAGAAAGCTCCTTAGGTTGGATCATTTTTGATGCTTTTCTATTGCCTGATTAGAGGAGCCTGTGGTTAAGGTAGTTGTTGATTCTTATTCCTAGGGCTTAACTTCTCTGGTTTAGTCAGAAAATAAATAAAAGTCACAGTATTTACCCTTATTAGAAGATGGTTTCAATATTGATTTTTCATAGATGGATGAATGCCATAGAAAACTACTTTTAACCGGGAGAGGAATGAAGGAGACATACAGATGGTATTTAGGGAGATGATCTCCAAGTATCATTTCCCCTGAGGTGGAGGCTGTTCCAGGAAAGAATTTACTTTCGTGATAATATGTCTTTGGATTTCATTCCAGGTAGTGGAACTAATTCATATTATACATTTGTATGCCATTAAAATCAGATTTTGATATATTAACTTACTTTAAAGAAAAATGTTGTTTTTTAATGTTCCACTCCTATGCCTGTAGTTAAATGAATTTGGTTATCCTTTCTGCTGCGGCATGTAGAATTTCTTATCTCCAGGGTGATTTATTTTTCATTGCAAAAGTATTTCAAAATATCATTTGTTATAAACTAACTAGTTGAAAATAAACACGTGATTTCACATTTAATCTTCAGGTGCTTTTGAAAGAAACTGAAAACAAACAAATCTCTAATATAATACTTTCCTTCTTTACATTTGAAACAACTTTAGGTAGAAAAGATTTGCCAGTGATGCACATTTGAGAAAGTGATTTATCCGTGCATATGGACTGTGTTATACTGAACAATACAATTGTGAGATTTAGAACAGCAACTTTAGGAGAGGTAATAGACTTGCTAGCAATGATCTGCTTGTGCTTATTCAGTTTTCCTTCTGGAAGGGAGAGAAAGGAGTAAAAGGTCTTCTACATGCACGGAACTGATAAATGCAGCATTAATTGCATGAACACATACTCAGTTACCTCTTGACCCAGGGTACATTGCTAATCACAAGCAACATATCTAGTTCCTTTCTTTTCTTTTTCCTGAATTATAGGTTAACAAATCATTATTTTGGCCTGTGGACTGTACACTATCTGCTTTCACTTTGGCTTCACTCATGCTCTGTGCTGCTTCAGTAGTCCATGTTTCAAACACAGATTCTCCTCTGCTCTGTTATTTTTCTCTAGAATCACTCAAAAAAGTCTTCTAATATAAATTGTCTTGTAAAAACATATTTACAAACAAACTTTTCAGGTTTAACATTAGAAATCTAAAAGAAAAATTATTTTCACTTTTTTCTTTTAAAAAAAAGTTATTGTGAAATGTCAATACAAATTCTTGGGTCATGACATGCATTTTGGATCACCATGGCAGAAATAAAGACAAGGATACATTTAAATCTCTTTGTGCTACTCAGAGAAACTGAGATGAAAATGAGAGGAGAATAGAGGAATTCAGGAAAAACACACAGAAGCTAAAAAAGAAAATTAATACCTGACAAAAATGAAAGACAGGAGGTAAAGTCTGAAATTAATGTTGAGTCAGACATACATTTCTGTCAAAATTACTGGTGTTTTTTACTGACTTTGTAATTGGGTGTTAAAATAAGTGCTGTAAGCTGAGCTCTGAATTTATAGAGGTCACAAATTTCACATTTGTATTCAGTCTATTCTGATTTGTGTGTTTTTCTTGACATTTGAAAGAATAGACCTTAAAAACTCACTACTCACCCTGCAGCTTTCTTAAGTTGGCTGTCAGAACAAAAATCTGTTTTATTCAAGCTATGGAACATTTCTAATTGTCTACCTTCACATCTACCTAAATTAGTGCTGTTGAGGAATATGGTTGTACTTAGCTCAATGAGGGAGAAGGGACTACAAAGCTGAAGATTTCTCCTCTAAGATCAGTGAGGGCTGAATCAGCCTATGTGCAACAGTCAGCTGAAAAAACTTCCACACTCCTCTTGCATTTTCTCAACCACCAATTGCTTCTGGCACCCACTTGTTAAATATAGAAGAAAGTGTTGGCATATTGTAAAGCAGATCAGGGCCAATTGAGACAATGAACATTCCCTACATTGTGAATTCCAGTTGCCATTTTAAAGGTTGAGGGGGTTATTCCTCACTGTCAAAATGATGGATGGAGGATATCAAACAGGTGAAGTGTCTTTGTACAATGACTCAAGTAGAGCATGACAAATAAATGAGCATTTTGTATTTGATATCCTCTTCATTAAAAGATAGGGGTGAAAAAAAGAAAGAAAAGAGACAGGGAAAAAACAGGAAAGAGAAAATAAAGAAGTATAGCCTTGACATTTAGGGAGATGGAAGTCAATGTTCATAGCAGCCTCATTTCTTTGGGCAGTAAGTTTCTAGGACAACTAAATGGCTTAATTAATGTTGTCTGTCTGTGGGTTGTAGTTGTTTAAAAGCAAACAGATTAATTTGGATGGACAGATTTTATTATGTTTAGAAATTGAAATAAATGGTCTCAATGCTCTGAAAGTAGAGGTAGTGACAGTTTGTTGGGAAAAGTTGCTGAGGAAACAAAACAAATCAGGAAACAATTCTCCTTTAGACAAAGCCACACAAATCAGAAAAGTGATGGGATGAACCAGATGATGATAGCAAGGACTGCAATTAAGAGGATTTGCTAATTGGTTGTTTCATATTATTTACTTTTTTTAAAAAGGAGTTTTTTTACTAAAATCAGATAGTTCAGGATTTAGCCCAGAAACTAGAGCCAGTTGACTCAGTCAAGGCAAATTGTAGAGCAAAAGTGAAAGTTTGAAAGCTGGTAACTGGGCAATTAAAAAAACATTTTTATAGAAGTAAGATTGGCAGAGGGAAAAAATCAACAACACATCTAAGAGGAAACTATGTGACTTAGCTTCAGTTTAAGGAAATAAAAAAGAATCATAGAATAGTTTGTGTTGGAAGGGACCTTAAAGATCATCAAGTTCCAACCCCCCTGCCAAGGGCAGAGACACCTCCGATTAGATCAGGCTGCTCAGTGCCATGTCCAGCCTGGCCTTAAACACCTCCAGAGAGGGGGTGTCCACAACCTCTCTGGGCAACCTGTTCCAGTGTCTCACCACCCTCACTGGAAAGAATTTCTTTCTTATATGCAGCCTGAATCTACCCCCTTCCAATTTACATCCATTATTTCTAGTCTTCCCATCACATATCTTCTTAAAAAGTCCTACCCCTGCCTTTCTGTAGGCCCCCTTCAGTTATGTTTCCATGTATAATGGATTCCCATCCCAATAGTTCTCAGAGAGAAAGGAAAGGACAGGGAAAAAGGAGGCAGTTCCTTAGACAGGTAGTGGTGGGAAAATCAAGGCTTTATTTTCCCCTTTTTTCTGAAAGACAAGGCTGTTTGGAAATATTGCAAGTGCAATGAAAAAGTAGTGGGTAAAGTGAAGGTGGCTTCATCTTTTCTTCTCATCACCTTTCTCCTGAGTGCTGAGGCTAAACCTATGCTGGTTGTTGTCTGAACAGATTTGGTTTTTCACTTCAGCTCAGGCAGAAAGGGAAGAATCAAAGGTAAACACTGAGCTCAGCCAGGAACATGGGCAGCACGATCTCAGTGGTTGTTACCACTGCTGACACCTTCTCTTGGTTGTTTTGCCAAGCCACAAAATCAAATATTAATGCCATAAGGATTAAAAAAAATCCTGTGGGACATTTTTATTGATGCTGATGAGACACACTGAGCCACGAATATATATTGCAGTTAAAATTTTATGTTACTACTGTCAGGGGAAATGGTAATCGCCATCATTGCTGAGGTTTCATTGACGGAAGTACTTGAATTTTGTTTCTTTTCCTCCAAATGGTATTAATAACAAAATGTCACAACACAATTGCCAAATGTATATCTTCTAAAAAGCCAGCAGGAAATGGGCTCAGAAATAAATAGTTATATGATTAAAAAAAAAAGAGGAAAATTAAGTAAGTAATTCCATGCAACTGCTGCAGAACAGAGAAGAAAAAAGCGTGTTAGGATCTGTGTAAGAAGGTCTTGACAAATAACGTAAAATTCTGGATTTATTTTTTTCTCTATATGGATAATGAAGCAGCATTCCATTTCAGAGACACACCCTTCTGAGATATTCAGTATATAGCTGACATTTCCTGCTACATATAAATATAGAAAAATTAGGTAATAGAGGCATTTGCTTTTGCTTCTTATTGACTCTACCTCCAGAATACAATTGTCCAAGTTTTAAGAAATTAAGATGACCAGTCTTTTCCTGGGAAGCAGTCAAGCCTTCCAGAGTTTCTAGTTCTACGAAATGCTTCTTTATATGTTTCTGTTGTGAATTCTTTGTTATGTCTGTTTTATTTTTCTTTTTATCCAAGATAAAAGAAAGGAGATAAGAATTTATATCTGGAAGCAGATTTTATAGAGAACATTGCAAGGAACAAAGCCAATAACAATTTTTATTAGCAAATACAACTAAAAGGATTTCTTCTTGCTGGGTACAAAAGATCTGAGAGAGGTCTGTTTTCCTAAAGTATGGGTTTTAATAATATTATGAAAAGAGTAATGTTCAAAAGTTACTGAATTTTTTCTGTATATTATAAATAAATAAAAATATATGGAATAACCTGTTCACCTCCATTCACACAGCCAAATTTTATTCTCTAAGGTGCACTGTCCTCCCAATGAAGACTAATGTCCATTACCTGTTTACTGCCTAACCCCTCAACAAGAAGATCTTTGAACTTTAGGGGTTATTTTCAGAATTTTTGGATGACACCAAGTGAGCCTGAGAGACAACTTTTCCTATGATATGGCATAAACTTTGTGTAATCAAAGTGTTAAGAAAAAATGTCCAAATTCTGTGGCAAAAATGGAGCACTTTTGGATGTATTCTGATGAGATCCAGTTTGCTTTGGCAGTTCCTCTACTAAGAAATCACATGAATAAATGGCTGTCCTTGCTCTGAGGCCAATTCTTGTGACACAGACTGTTTTTATGTGATAAAGTCCTCTTACCAAAGCCATGTGGCTTCATCAAAACTACCTTTTTGGTATGCTTTTAATATGACCAAAATTTGCTCTGGCAGTGTAAATCTTCATGGTATTTGGTTCAGGCCAAAACCATTCTGGGAATAATGTTAATAAGTCAGTAATAATGATCATGATACCACTGACCTATCCTTTCATCCTAAACTAATTTGACTAAATGAAGTCAGAATCATGTTTGTTTTAATTGGATTTAGTGATGAGAATCATCAGATTAGGAATCTTAGATGAGAAGAACAGAGAATCTGACTTTTCTGGTAGATAAGTGACAATGACTTGGATAACAGGAGTAGCAGTGATAAAGTACAATTTGTTTTACTTTTTCTAAGTTTTAACATTTTACTGACACAACTACACTTTTCTTATGCACTCTTTTTAACTTACCATGCCCTGTTTTGTGCCCTGCTAATTCTGTTTTTAAAATATTGATCACTTCACTGAATAAAGGCTAATAAGGAACAGAATTTACTAGAGACCAAAAAAATAAAGATGCTTAATCAAATTAATCTCTTCTTCCTTCCAGCAGTATTTTATTTATCTCTATATTATTTACCTCTGTACTTCAACCAACATCACTGAATGTGATGAGTGACCCTATAAAAACATGGGCTACAGCCTCCTTTGAGGTAAGAATGCAAAATTTAGATGCATGCCTTGGCACTTTCCTGTGGAAATCCTAATTTTCAAATGCAAGAGGACTAGGAAAATTTTTAATATTATTTAATATTTTTTAATATTATTTAATATTATTTAATATTATTTTTAATGCTGGTTGGGCAAGATCTGTTTTCTCAGGATATGAAACCACGCACAAGCAGAAACAACACAGAAACAGTCAAGGCTGTTGACTCAGTGAACTCTGTGAAACTGTGCTGTGCGTTCCTCAGTTTCACAAGAAGAAAACCTTGAAGAACTCTTTCAAATGAGTACAGCTTGTGAGGGAAGTAAATGCCAGCTGAGTTCTAAATGTTACCTTAAAAACCACCTATGAATTGTTCTACTACAGATAACACAACACAAATCACTCTCCCAGAAAACATTGTTCCTATCCTAAAAATATTGTGCAGCATTTGGAAAGGGAGCTTCCTGAGGAGAGCAGAAAGTTACATTTTGTTTTAACTCAATGGAAAAATTCCAGATGCACATGACAGTAAGCTGGAACAGAATTTTGGCCAGATAATCTCAGAAGCTGCAGGACATAAATTATTCCCTTTTAATGGGTAAAAAGAAACAACACTTGCATTCCTACTATAAGGAAATGAACAGAGACGAATTAGCAACGCAAGGAAAGTAACATTATTTAGTACCATCCCACCCAAGGACTCTAGTTCTGCACAGATATTTCTCCACATCCTTGCTCAATAATATCAGCTGTTCTTGAGTGAACAAAAAGAGCAGCTGTGCAAGCACAAAAGGCAAAAAAATTAGGGGTTAAAACCCCCCACAAAACTTGAACACCCTCTCAAGACCCCAAACATGCTTCACATTTGACTGAGCCTAGAGAGCCAGCACATTGCAAGAGAAAGGGAAGATGCAATGACACAGAAGAAATGTGGAAACTTGAAAATAGACTTGGCATCAAGTGAATAGCTGAAATTTATGACCAAATGATTGATAGGCAATATAAAGTGACAATAAACAGAAAGAAAAAATTATTTCCCTGGGGAGAGGGCCTTTTTGGGTAAACCATCAGGACAGTTGCCTGTAATCTATTTTTGCACGTGATTCTGAAATTATTAATCTCATCCTCAGGCTTTATGGCAATTTGTGGGGCCTTTTTATGCAAGTGTAGGGATTTCTTTGGAGATTTCATGTAACCTTCATGGTTTTTCTTTTCCTGGTAGATAAGCCACATAAAAGCTAAGTCTTGCTTATTGCACAGAGGTGCATGAAGAGTCTCTTACAGGTTTCAGCTTCTGTACGTTTAAAGTTATGTATTCTTACAAACCAAAACCACTATGTATTAAAAAGCCTTTTTAAAAGATTGGTTTTTGTTTATGGGTACTACTATTATACTATATATACTATATATGGGTACTACTATACTACTATTTGGTATAACCAAAGCAGGACAGAGAGGGTAGACTGAAAAAAATTTCCAATCAGACATTGCTTCCCTAAATATTTTGAAATCCATATCTATTGCAAAAATTCTGAAAGTTCTGAAAATCATGCTTGCAGTTTACACTTGAATTTTCAGCCTTTTCCTACATTCTGCCATTGGACATAAACTTTGAGTGTGATTATTCACTCCAAAGTATTAATTTTTTTTGTTAGAGGCACAATCTTTTTGAAAGTGATGCTGCCTAGGCATGAAAATGTTTGGTGAATACTTTATGAGACAGTTCTTTTTGTTAGAGGCACAGAGAATGTGCATTATGGCCATTTCAGTGTGGTGCAGTGCTCCAAAGAGAGATTCTGGGAATGTGTATGCACAGGAACATGGTTTTATCTAGAGTCATCTGTTTCCATTGAAGGACATTTTGGAGCAAATACTGTCATTTAGAAAACATATTAAGACATTTTAGTAGTCTGTTAGATTAAATACTTCATTTATCTCTCCTATAAATTAGATTTAACATTAGCTTGATAAATTAAAAAATATGTTAAACGCATAAAATATCTGTCTGTACTAGGACTTTTAAACCACTTCAAGGATGGAGTTCAAATCATAGTAGCTGCCATAAAAAAAACCCAAAAAACTTTAGTGTACAGATTCAGCAATTAGATCTTTCTCAGAGACAGGAGGATATATATTTACCAGATACACTTGAGTGGCATTGCTGAGAAAAGCTGACTTAGTAATGGTCATTCTGGTGGATGTGGAGATGTAGTAAACTACAATTATAAATCCTGGACAGAATTTAAGAAGGGGGAGAAGCAATCCCAAGCACAAATA
>VZTY01016844.1:0-10021 GCA_013400935.1 Turnix velox | reverse complement strand
GTGCCACCTCCACCAGCTCCTCTCCAGATAGCCCCTGGAGTCCTACATCCTGCTCCACCTCCAATTGCTCCTCCCCTAGCACAACCCTCTCCTCCTGTCACTAGAGCTGCTCAAGTGTGTGAACCTGTACCCGTTCTCCCAGTTCCTCCACAAGCTGAAGTACAGGGACTGCCTCCACCACCCCCACCTCCTCCCTTGCCACCTCCTGGTATTCGACCCTCCTCTCCTGTCACAGTTGCAGCCCTTTCTCACCCTCCTCCGGTTCTGCACCCGCCTCCCACAACCATTGTCCCTGCACCTCATGCACCTCTGATGCCTCCATCTCCACCATCCCAAGTGATCCCTGCTCCTGAACCCAAACGCCACCCTTCGACTCTTCCTGTCATCAGTGATGCTAGAAGCGTCCTGCTGGAAGCAATACGGAAAGGTAAGGTTTGCTGTTAAGGAGCAAAAAGAATGGTCTCAGGAACTTGGTAAATACACAAGAAATGGAGTATTTAATCTCTCTAAGAGCTTAGTTTGCAGGAATCCTGTGTTCTCTGCACTGTGTATGCAGTGAAAAGTACAGGCAGGTTTTTTTTCAAATGGAAACTGCACTTATCAGATATTTCGTTTGGATGGTAAGACTGGTTATCTGTGGAAGTTAGATATTTCTTTTTAAAAGTGTGTGTGTTTATGGATGATATGTGCAGGCTGGAGCAACTGCCTTATGAAGACAGGCTGAAGGAGTTGGGGTTGTTCAGCTTGGTGAAGAGAAGGCTCAGGGGGGACCTCATAGTAGCTTATCAGTACCTGAAGGGGGCCTAAAGAAAGGCTCGGGTAGGACTTTTTAATAAGATATCTGATGGGAGGACTAGGATTAACGGATGTAAGTTGGAAGGAGGTAGATTCAGGCTAGATATAAGAAATAAGAAATTCTTTACTATGAGGGTAGTGAAACACTGGAACAGTTTGCCCAGAGAGGTTGTGGATGCCCCCCCTCTCTGGAGGTGTTCAAGGCCAGGCTGGACAAGGCACTGAGCAGCCTGATCTAGTGGGAGGTGTCCCTGCCTATGGCAGGGGGATTGGAAGTTGATGATCTTTAAGGTCCCTTCCAATCCAAACTATTCTATGATTCTATGATTTGTCTTTACCTGAGAATGTAGCCATTTCTGGTAACACATAGATTGTGTGGAAAACAAAAACATTGCTTTAGGCTGCAGGCTATAGATGAAAGTGGAATAGATCAATTTGTTTTGGCCTTTTGATCATATACCCACGTTACAACAGCATACAAATGACAAACTGTTACTTATGACTCAGAGCTCTTAAGTATCTGAATTTGACAAGTCTCAACTCACTAGTGGAGCAGTCTTTCCTGTAAGGTGCTCCTTGAAGGAAGTGAAGGGCAGTGTTTGCCTGCTGACCTGGCAAGGAGCTGTATGTGCAAGCTGCACCCTTCAGCTTCTGTTCCTACAGTCACCAAAATGTCCACTGAGCTGTGGGTGCTGCTGTTTGACTGTGTGGTGTCTTTGAATAATCTTTAAATGTTTTGAGTACTGCTGCCTTCTTCTGTTTTTTCCTCTGCACCTAAAGCACAGTACGAAATCTGTATGGTACTGTAGCTAGGATAAAACACTCAGTCAGAATACATATTTAAGCATCTCTTTGCACAAGAAACAAGGACTGGAGTTAAAACAGCCTGAATTCCATTAAGGGCCTGTGCAGTGAAGTTTCCTGTGAGAGCATTGAGTACAGGATGTGAATTGTATTTATACTGTGCCAGTCCATGGTGTTCAGAACATAAAACCAAAACTTATATAATCTCTGTCATTTTTTTAAACTAAGTTACAGGATTTAACTTTTTCATGCTATTGGTGTATCTATATGTCTCTGTCATTTATAAAATTTATAAAATCTGTCATTTTTTTTAAACTAAGTTAGAGGGTTTAACTTTTTCATGCTATTGGTGTATTTAATTTCTCCTCTGTGTTTGATCTTTTAAGTAATACTTTATCCAACCCAGATCAAAACAGAGTTATGAGAAATCCTGTTGTATTAATACTTAAGTAGCTGTAACTTTTAATTGAGTCCATGAAGAGAGTTATAAAAATTGTTGGGAAATTTCAGATAGTAAAATGGCTTAGTCAATTACAGTGGTACTAAAAAATGGGGGGGGAGGTGGGAAATCAGAAGCAGGATGTTACAGCAGAACATTGATGATTTATCTAGTCTACCCTTGCAATTCTGAAAGCCTGGCAGAGAACTTCTATCTGAGGGCAGTGTCCTCAGCCTTCATTTTGGCTTGAGAAGCATTTTTCTAGATGATGAGCTGAATCCTTTGCACAGTGATGAAGGAGGAGGGGTAACATGTTGTATCATTTGATGCTCTTCAGGTATTCAGCTGCGCAAAGTTGAAGAGCAGCGTGAGCAAGAGGCTAAGCACGAGCGCATCGAGAACGATGTTGCCACCATCCTTTCTCGCCGCATTGCTGTGGAGTACAGCGACTCAGAGGATGATTCAGAATTTGATGAAGTGGATTGGTTAGAGTAAAAAAAGCATTACATTGCTGTACACTGCAAAAACGAATGCTAATGTCCATTGTGGTGCTTGTTCTTTGAAAGTTTGATGGTCATTTCTAGTGGGGTTTCTTTTTTGGTTTTTTGGTTTTGGTTTTTTTTTTAATTCTTTTTCTTTACATAATTAATCCATGTTTTTCTACTTTTCGGTTTACAGGAAGCTCCTAGTGCATCTTTGGAACTAAATGTTTTACAGTGGCTTTTCTTACACATCTTTTTTGAAAGAACAAACTTTGTTCCGATAGACCACTAAGTATTAAGCATGGGCAGCTGTTGGTAGAGTAGCAGTTTCAATTTTTTGGCATATCTTAACTGTGCACTTTGTGAATTTTAAGTTAATGAAGGTGACTGAGATTGACATTCCGAGGGCAGCTGTATGTACTAATGAGCCTTATTCCACTCCTGATAGTGTTTTAAAAATATTAAACCTAGCTATCAAGATATCACTGCCTCGATTACATCTGTACACTGAAAGTACATATAGTTAGCAGCACTGAATACACTGAAAGGAAAATTGATCTTTGGGGGCGTTTTTATTATTGTTTTATTGTTGTTTTTAAATAATTATGGCCTTATTTGAATGTTTAGAGATTCCCCTTCCCTCCTTCCCAGGTACATATTGTGTGGTACTATTTTTGCCTGCATAATAGAAGTTTAATTTTTTTTTTTTTCCTTGTGGAATCTTTTGACTTAAACATGCTGTGTAACTTAAGTAAATGTTAAAATAACAGTTTGATTTAATAAATGGTTCATTTTAAGTGTTTCTGGTTGTTAGATTTTTGAAGAAACCTACTTTTCACTGGGATAACTGAAGGATCTTAGGTTTTTTCAAGGATTTAATCTGTGGTCTTCAAAGTTATGATAAATACTATGCTCTCAATCTGTGGATCCATATTAAGCAAGAAAGTTTTTATCATCAAATGATGACTTACAGATATCTAAAATGTAAAGTAGAAATATTACTTAATATTACTTATTTTTTTTAAGTTTTTCATAAAAAAACTTTACCATCATTGTATCTTGAGAGTAGAAAGGGAGATGCAGCAGTCAATTTCATAGTGAATGACAAAGAACATGAATGACATTTTGAAGTTATATTTTAGCTGCAATGTACTGCATGTTGTGTAGTAAAAGGACTCTAGAATAACTCCTTTGGGTCTGAGCACTGAGTCAAAAAGCTTGTTGAGAAGTGAAGCATGAGGGAGTGCAAGAGCACTGTGACCTCACAGAATCATTCTTGGAAGATAGAATTGTATAATAGAGTGAAACAAGTGTTGAAATCACAGAAGGATCTTTGTGTAAGTGGAACATAAAATGTTATGTAGGCTACAGAACATCTTAGAGGCTATTAACTTCTCATAGGACTGGGCAAAACCCCAGAGGTGCAGGTTGGAGCAGGAATATGGTGCAGCAACCCTTACAACTTTACTGTCACCATCTGGATAGCAGGAAAAATTTTTACACTGAGAGGGTTATCAAGCACTGGAACAGGCTGCCCAGGGAGGTGGTTGAGGCACCATCCCTGGAGGTATTTAAGAGATGAATAGACATAATGCTTCAAGATGCAGTTTAGTGATGGCTCTTGTCAGAGTTATGTTGGTGGTTGGACTTGATGATATGGAAGGTCCCTTCTGTGCTATAATTTTGTACATGTTTCTTCAAGACTTTTCTCAATGCAGCCTTTGCTGTGTTTGTGGAGGAGAAATCATTGTCACAGTTTGTGAACCCACATCTTTATAACTAGCAGTGCAGTTCTCTATGTTCTGTTCTCTTTGGTTGTCTTCACAACACCACCATCTGGTTCACTTTGCCATTCTCAGTTAAATTTCAACATGCATGTGCTTCTTAAAGCTCCTCACAGTGGCAAAGGTGGCAGAAGCACCACTGCATGAATATTTGGTCCTGGTTTTTAATCTTGCAGCTCAGTAATCCTAAATTGCCAAATCTAGCCCAGTAACTAAACGTGAGAGCTCTCATTTATTCAGTTGAACAGGACTCCAGGCAGAAGTGCAGCACACATACCTGCAGGTTGAGCCGGAAGCCACATCTCCTCTTTAAGCAGCTGAAAGATGAGCTTGTGTAGGTTGTTCTGCCATTCACAAAATCACTCTTCAGGCTAGATATAAGAAAGAAGTTGTTTACCATGATGGTAGTGAAGCACTGAAACAGGCTGCCCAGAGAAGTTGTGGATGCCCCCTCTCTGGAGGTGTTTAAGGCCAGGCTGAGCAAGGCACTGAGCAGCCTGATCTAATGGGCAGCCTGATCCTTGCCTATGGCTGGGGGATTGGAACTAGATGATCTTTAAGGTCCCTTCCAACACAAACCATTCTATAATCCTATGATAATGAAATTAGTATAATGTTAAAAAGCTGCTTTCCTTTTGACTGTTTGCTAAGTCTTCTGCCTGTTAGATATTAAAGTATGTGTGTTTATAGATGATATGTGGAGGCTGGAGCAACTGCCTTATCAAGACAGGCTGAAGGAGTTGGGGTTGTTCAGCTTGGTAAAGAGAAGGCTCAGGGGGAACCTCATAGTAACTTATCAATACCTGAAGAGCAGGGGTAGGACTTTTTAATAAGATATGTGATGGGAGGACTAGAAATAATGGATGTAAATTGGGAGGGGGTAGATTCAGACTAGACATAAGAAGGAAATACTTTACTGTGAGGGTAGTGAAACACTGGAACAAGATGCCCAGAGAGGTTGTGGATGCCCCCTCTCTGGAATTGTTTAAGGCACTGAGCAGCCTGATCTAGTGGGAGGTGTCCCTGTCTATGGCAGGGGGATTTGAACTAGATGATCTTTAAGGTCCCTCCCAACCTAAACTATTCTATGATGTTGTACCTGTTCCTTGCTGTAGTCTCTAAACTCCTGCTTCTCCTGGTGGATGTTCTAGACAGCAGCCTACATCATCACTGAGACAGAGCAGCAGTGTGTCAGTGCCCAGGCTGGAACTGGTCACAGCAGAGCATCTCTTGATTGTGCCATCACACTGTGGGCATCCTCTGGGTGCAGCCTAGTGCTGTGAACTGGGTATAACTTGCCTAAAGTGGGGAGATGAGTTAGCAAAAACAAAAGGGGGGAAAAATAAGTTATAAAACCCAAAGGGCTGTGATATCCCTGCAGCTAGCACGCATTGCACTTTGAAGACTTAAAAAAAATTCCTCACTGACAAATGGTTGTCACTGACCTGCTTGGCTGTCCCAGTGATTAATAATATCCCTTCCAGACTGGTACCCAGGGCAGACAAAGCACTCATTTAATATGACACAGTCAGAGGAAGTAATGAACCTTGTCTGAGAAAAGTCAAGAGTTAAATTCAGTTAACATTTCAAAGGCGGGATTCCTGGCCTTCCGCCACAGCGACAGCGTCTGCCATAGCAACTCCTCTCCAGACAGCAGTGGCACCATTCACTGCCAGCCACAGCTGATTGTTGAACCTGAATGTTTGCCTTTATAGATCTGCTCTGAATGATGCATTTGCAGGTCTGGGTGATGTGTGTCCCCCTCGCCGAGGTCTCAGGCTGCCCTTCTCGTTTGGTGGAATGTTCTTCAGCGGGGCTGCTGTTCATGCCTGTCATTAGATGTGTAATAGATTATTGATTGCTTTGTCTTGGAGGGTACTAAATCATGTCTTCTGTATTGAACTGTTTATGGGTGCTGTTGTTTACTTCTGCATGTCTGCAGCAGCTGGCTAAAATCAAAGACTCAAAGTCTGCCACAGAAATAATGTGTCAGGAGCATTTAATTGAAGCAAAGAGAAACCTTTATTCAACTTCATGCCTTTCCCAAACTGTAATCTGGGATGGTTAAAAATTATCTGTCCCCCTCTCCCTCTGCAAAACAGAGGAAGGAGGAATAAAATAAAAAGCACAGGGAAAAAGAAACAAAAGGTTTGTGGTGGCAGAACTGGAGCAGAAGATGAGGCTGGTACAAAATCAGCTGCTCAGGGGTTCTATCAAAAGATAAAATAGCAACAATGACACAGCCATCACGGATAGACCAAAAATAAAAGGCTTAGTGGAAGAGAGCAAGTAATGAACAAATCATGACAGGCATAAATTTGCTTCTTTTTTTAGTGTTGAGTTGTGAATGGCAACCATTCAATGCTGGATGTCCCTCGGGTATTATGTAATCTCCCATTAACTTTAGATTAAACAAGCAGGAGGCATTTAAAAAAGGTGTTTAGTCAATAAAATCATCCTTCCTTGCACGTGGCACAGGAGCAAACTCCTCAGTGTTCTGGTGGATGCTGACACACATCATCACCCTTCTGATGCACACACAGGCTAAGCCAGAATTGGCATCAAAACACACTGTGGGACATGAGTGTGAGACCAGAGATGGCTTCAGCTCCCATCAATGATTCTGGGACCATGTGGGTTTGGATGCAGATGCTACTCCTAAAGCACGTCCTTGCCATGAGCCCTCAAACTGCAACAAGGGTGCAGACAGAAATGCAGGCTGTGTGGTGTGGGCTGACACATCTCCATCTCTCCCCAGCCCATGGACCACTCTAGGGAGCTCTGGAGCAATGGTGGAGAAACCCTGCCTAGCAGCAGTTTGGGACAAACCGTAGTGGTGAGTAAACTAGGCGATCTCAAAGGTCTCAAAGATTCCAACCTAGACAATTCTAGTATTCTATGATTCCCAGACTGTTTCTTGAGTACCTCATCAGCCCTTGGTAGACATCCATACCCCTGACTTTACTTTGAGCTGCTTGGGACAATGCTCCCTTGAGTGATCCAAGTGCAATGAGCAGTCTGCCAGGCACAGGTCTGCAAAATTGCTAGCTCAAAGTGTGGTCCCCACAGCAGTATAGGGTTGTGTCAGTAGTCAGAGCATCAAAATCTGGTATTTTTCTAAGATTTCCACAAATGAGGGGACACCGGGGCAAAGCCTCACCACAGCCTCTGCAGCCGAGGTCTGCAGCAAGTGAGAGATCTGACAGAAATTCGACACGAGCTCCATCAAGTGTCTGTTCTGTCTCCTCAGCTGCTGGCCAGAGACTTTCACTCTTAGTTACAGGTGGCAACACTGAACACAGGAGAGGTCTCACTCAAACAGAGGCTGGGGGCAGCAATAGCTGTCTTCCTTTTTAGGTCCACACAACCTCTTTTTCCCCTCTCCTTCCCACTTCTGACTTTTTTCCCCACTTGAATGATTCTCAGGGGTAGTGGTCTGCCCCTAGGAGACTTCACACTTCTGTTGTGAAAAGCTGGGATGGGGACAGGGTTCCCACTCCATGCCTGCTCCTCCACTGCTGCCTGCTGGTGTGCTGATGGACCTTCACTTAGCCTTCCACGATGACATCCCAGTCATTCACAGGAGTGCTCCCTGGCTACATCCTGGCAAGAAGCAGGTTACTGAATTGCCAGGAACCTGCTTTTTAACCACTTAAACCTACCTCAGCTCATTGCAATTGGATCAGGAAAACCATCTACCTTTTTAGGTCCACACAACCTCTTTTTCCCCTCTCCTCCCCACTCCTATTTTCCCCACTTGAATGATTCTCAAGGGTAGTGGTCTGCCCCTCCCGAGGAGTCTTCTCGCACTCCTGTTGTGACTGCAGCTGGGACAAACCTTAATGATGATTGAGCTAGGTGACTTCAAAGGTCTCAAAAGTTCCAACCTAGGCAATTCTAAAACTCTATGATTCCCAGACTGTTTTTTGAGTACATCATCAGCCCTTGGTAGTCATTCATACCCCTGACTTTATTTGAGCTACTTGGGACAATGCTCCTTTGAATGATCCAAGTGCAATGAGCTGAGGTAGGTTTAAGTGGTTAAAAAGCAGGTTCCTGGCAATTCAGTAATCGCCAGAAGTGTTCCTGTGAGTGGCCGGGCTGTCAGCTTGGAAGGCTCAATGAAAGTCCATCAGCACACCAGCAGGCAGCAGAGGAGGAGGAGCAGGCAGGGGGTGGGAACCTTGTCCCCATCCCAGCTGCTCCTAGAAGATGACACACAAACAAGCTTCATGAAGTGGAGGCTGAGGTACAGAGCAGGCTCTGCAGGGCTGGAGCTGCACATCCCATTATGTTCCTATTGGGGAGGCAAAAGCCATATTGTGCAGCTTGTGTTCTTCCTTTGATCTATGCTGGACTGCCAGAAGGTGTGTTTTGTCCAACTCAACCAACCCCTTTGCCTGCAGAATGGGTTCTGCCACCTTATTCACTGCTTTAATTCCCTGACTGCCACAAGCCCCTAGCCTCTGAAGACAATTGCATCCATTCTATTTCTTAAAAATTCTTATTTCTTAAATATTTACAATCTCTGAAAACTCCAGCCACCTTCCTTTTGGCAGCTTGAAACACTTAAGTGCAGATCAGAGCAGGTCTCAAGTGCCTCTTGCCAAACAGGGCTGAATATTCCTCCTTTGGTTTCTTTACCTGATGGTTTGATGGCTTAGCTTTCAGACACCAGGTAGCTGAGGGCCCCCTACAGACAGGTTGTCTCCATTTTCCACCACTCTCTTCCTCCCTATTTTATCATAGAATTATCATAGAATGCTTTGGGTTGGAAGGGACCTTAATGATCATCTAGTTCCAACCCCCCTGCCATAGGCAGGGACACCTCCCACTAGATCAGGTTGCTCAGTGCCTTGTCCAGCCTGGCCTTAAACACCTCCAGGGAGGGGACATCCACAGCCTCTCTGGACAACTGCTCTAGTGTCTCACCAACTTGCATCCATTACTCCTAGTCCTGCCATCACATATCCAGCCTGTCCTCATAAGGGAGGTGCTCCAACCCTCTGATCATCTTCATGGACAGTGTTTGTTATTGCAAAATGTTTCAACACAGAATGGTGGTGGCAATGATCCAAGTAAAGCTTCTGAAATTATCTCCCCTTGCTGTGATCTTACCCCGTGTTGTTTTAGCCACTTCCACTCCCTCCTCTATGAAGCATTTTCTTCAACTGTGATTTAAAGACCTCCGCACAGGACCCCCAGGGACCTCCCCAGTTGCTCCTGTGGAGAGGGCACCCACTCTCAGCTCTGTATTATCACAGCCTGATGTTTGCTCATCACTTCTCACCAGAAATAACTGCAGCAAACCACCCATATTGAACCTCAGGAGAAAGAAGGCAGCCTGCAGGGTCTTGGCGAGACAGAGGAGCTTGGTCTCCCTGTGCCAAGCAACCAGTGTAGGCTCAATTTTCCCAGCTGTGTTTTTGGCAAAGCCAAAACCGGTTGGTCAGCATTGCCAGAAGGACATGTGGCCAACACAGCCCTCTGTAGGGACATGGTGGAGCTGTCCTCCCTCGCTGTGCCTGAGAGGGATGTGTCTTCTGGGTTTTAAAAAGCACAAAGAAGTTACCAAAGCTTCCAAATGAGGCAGGTGCTGTCCACAAGCTAGCATTGTTTGCTGTCCAGCAGGATTCCTGGAGATAATTTGGTGGTGATGAATTAGAAGAAAACATTTAGGATAACCCCTTAGCTTACATATACAGAGCAACAGAGAT
>VZTY01016841.1:53624-145185 GCA_013400935.1 Turnix velox | reverse complement strand
TCTTTACAATGACTGAGAAACACGGTAGGTCATGATCTGTGGAAACAGTAATTGCTGAGGCACTACTTTGTAGTTTAATTGAAACATCTTGAGTTGCTTTAAATATTTCAGGTTTTGACCAGAATAGAAGATCTTCTTGTTGTAACTTTGTGTATGTCGTTTATCTCCTGTGAAATCACATGCCAGTCACTATTCCTGGTTTATTTTCAAAACGTGCATGATGGTCTCAGGGCATTCCGACAAAAGTTGTGCTGGCAATATTTTTAACTGGGATGAACATAAAAAATAAATCACTCCTCCTGAAATAACACCGTTGCTGATGAACCATTTTTTTCTAAAGCTAAACCTGCTACCAGAATTTGGAACTGCACGGTCGCGTTGCAGAGTTAAAAATTTACATTCAAGTATTTAATCCCTTTGGAAAGTTGCTATTGCCTTACCTTTCAGTTCAGAAACCACAACTACTAAATGTAATTATCTTGAGACATTATGTTTCTCTTTTCTCCTGGCACAATTCTGTTAATAATTATAATAAGAAAAAAAATTATTATAACAATGAGATGTTATTAACTTGGAAACCATTACTACATAAGATACTGCTGGTGCAAGATGATAGGGGGTAATCAGCATTCAATCTATATTAAACCCACATAACTGTTATTTAAAAATTCAGAGTATTTTAATGAGTGGTAGTCTGTTTCTGTGGGCAAAATAAAGATCATTCACCCTTAGGTTTAACCCCACTGCTACTGATCACTTCTGCAAGTGGGATCCCAGTGCCTCCAGGTGGGTGCTGGTGGTGGCATCGGACTCTTGGTGGCCAGACCATCCCTGCGAACAGTGANTGGGATCCCAGTGCCTCCAGGTGGGTGCTGGTGGTGGCATCGGACTCTTGGTGGCCAGACCATCCCTGCGAACAGTGACCCAGTCTGGATGCCAGCTACTCCTGACAGCATAGGAGGAGTTATAATGGGTTTTTCAGGGCAAGAGAGAGAAGGAGATCATGGCTACAGTCCCAGAGTAGGTTCTACATAAGAGCACTAGATCCCATATCTGCTCCCTTTCCAGATTTAGTGAAGGTTGTCAGTGTAGGTCATGGCTTCTTATTTTTCTCAGCTATGTAAGTTCTTGGGTATTTGGAAGGCAGCCTTTCCTCTGGCTATTGAGTCAGCTCAGCTGAGATGATGTGTAGCCCTTGTACTAAAAAATGGCCAGAATTTTGACTTACATCTCAGGCATGGCAATCTCAATAATGAGCTCTGCTGACAGTTCTTTTCTCAGTGAGAGGTTATGTACTGGGGAGTGGTGGAGGACAACATGCTTACTTGTTTACTTGCTTTATTTTTAAACTCAAACAAGTTTTTAAAATGTTGCTTGTAACACTATGCTGCTGGGAGGAATCTCAGTGCCTTTCATTCCTTGAGTTTTTTGGGTTCACATTTACTGACAGTCTCTGGAAAGCATTTATTGCACTTGCTTATCAACTGGGAGCCATTTGTGTGATTGCAAACATATTGCTGACAACAGAACCCCGTTCCATTTTGACTCTCATGTTGCACATCTTCACAGGGACATTGGCTTTCAATGTGCAGGCCATAGTAATGCTGCCCACTCCTAGATTGCTTAGGCCCTGGAATCAAGCAGCACATAGATTATGGGACCAGCAGTTGTCCTGTTTGTTGTCCTTTTGCTCCACCAACAGCACCACAAAGAGGGCGGCTACATCGTGATGGTCCCCACTCCTCATGGATGCTGCTTCTGTACCTTCCAGGTTTGTACTTGGTAGACCTTGGATGGAGATGGAGAAGGGCATGATGCTGCTGGCACAAGCCTAATTGGCCTCACCCTGCTGTTTAGCAGTCATTTGAGGTTCCAGTGTTTCTCTCTCCTGCCATCTGCATCATATAGGCTTTTTTAATGTTAATCATTAAAGTACTTATTTTCTAGTGAATAGGATAAATTGTGATTCTCCCTGGAGAAATCAAATGCCCCCAATCTGAGGTTCCTTCAGAGACAAACCTGTGCCCTGGCTTGACAGAAATAATTGCCTTTGCCCCAATGTAATAAGTAGGAGATAAGCAAACTCTGCAGCCTGGCAATTTAGTGAATCTATCTTCACTTCCTAATAGCTGGATTAGAGGCTTTGTGCTCCCAGGCTCTGGAATAGTTTCTGTCTCTCAGAGAGTACAAATAATTGCTAAGAGCAAACCATGCTATCACAGCTGTCATATATTTCTTGGTTGAGTTATCAGCAATAACTTATCATTATCCAAGGTTTATTGTTTTGTCACCTTTGGGAAACATACATAAAGCACAATTAATATAAATCACTTTGCATTTTGACATTATCTTAAGACTTATGGAGAAACTAAAGAGAAAGGATGGGAAAATCAGTGATTCAATACTCATACTAACCTGGTAAGACAATGGGAACATAAGTTTAACTTTAGATTCATGGAATAATGCCAGTGACCTGCAAACAGTGATGGATTTTAAAGCAGATTCACTGAAGTTAATAGGTGCTAGGCAGCAAAAATATTTTCTATTTCTAGAGTTGCAGGTAAACTGACAGAGAACGCTACTGTCTGCAATTTTTATTCTTTATATTAGCAGTTATGATGAACTCTTCTATTTTTCAAGCAAAAATGTTTGCCATGAGGACAAAGGGAACACCTAAAATAGATGGAAGATTGATTACATCCATGAATCTGTATTTGACCCAGAGGGTCTGAAGCTGTAACAGTAACTTTCCATGAAATAATATATTTTTTGTCTCACATTATTTCCTCATATGTTCTGTAATATGCCTGTAGTCATTAAGGTGTTCCTCAGAGCATGGAAATGAGTGACCTAATTCCATATAAAAATTATTCAGCCAACATGAGTCCTAGGCAAAAATCCCAGCTTTGAAGTGGATGGAAAATACCTTGTGGCAGAAGTAGCTGCTCCTGTTGCAGAGGACAAACTCGCTGCCAGTCCTGCCCACTCAGCTAAAGACATTGGTCAAACAGTCACATCCTAATCTTACATCATTTCCCCAGTGAGATGGCATAGAGAACACCAGGTTGGTGCGTTTTGATGAAATAAAATTTCATTCCAACAGAAAAAAATGTCATTGCAATAAAAACCAGATAGTTTGAAACCAATTAAATTACTTGGGGTTGTACTAATGCCTAGACTGAGCAAAAGAAACGTGTCAATATTTTCACTTTAAAATTAGTAATTACATTAGGCTGACTATAATCCTTCATCAACCTATATTTTAGAGATCAGCCACTAAAACAAGGTGCTAATTATACATATAGACATAATTATTACTTTCTAAAATAGTGACAAAGCAATTAGAATTCAAACCAAGACAAGAAATGAAGAGCATTTGATAAGGAAATTCCTAGAAAAACTAAATGTCCTGGTTTGAGGTAAAAGAGTAAATTTTCTAGTTTGTAACTTCACTTTTCAGCTAGACCACTTCTGTCTTACCAAACTCTGAAATTAACTGCAAGTTTTTCAGAAGCTGTTCGGTCCCAGGCTGATAAGACCTGATTATAACAGAGAAAGGCATGCAAGAAGCTCTTATTTTCATTATTCAGTATGGTGATCCAGGTCAGAAAGTACATTATTTGCCCTACCAGGGGGTTCGAAGCCGAAGGATGTAGAGTAGTCCCACCTGCAAGGAGGAGCAGAAATAGCAGGTGACCCAAAACTGACCAACAGGAGTATTCCATCCCATCTGCCTCAAGCTCAGTATAAAAGCTGAGGAATCAAAGGGTGAGCCCCTCCTCCTTGCTCTTTCTTTGATGGTTGCCTGTCCATCTCCCTTTGACCCCAGTTCAAGCACTCCTGATTCCAGATTCGGCATCCAGCTCCTGACTGAACTGACCCCAGCCTGGGACTCTCCCTGTGTCTGCTGGGGACATGATCATCATCCTGGGAGCTTGGTACGGTTTTGTATACATTGTATACCTTTTTATCTTTTTCTTTTAATTTTACCTATTATTTCATTATCTATTAAAGTGGTTTGGAATTTTTCTAAACTAACAAATCTCTTCATTCCTGCTTTTGAGAGCGGAGGGAGGGGCCATCTGTCATTCGGGGGGGCCTTTTGGGCCTAAACCAGAACACTATATCAGACGAAACAAATTTCTTAACCAGGTGATTATTACAGAAAAACACAGTGAAAAATGACAAGTACAGAAGTAAAAAAGGAACAAGCAGCCAGACTGGGAAACTTGCTTGTTAATCTTACCAGAAAGTTGTCCTTGTGGTAGAAACACCCTAAGTTATGACGTTGAAGCCTTTTTTTTTCTATGCCCACACTAACAATTGTTTTCAGTAATTTTTCACCTTTACTTCCATTAAATTCTGGTCTCAATTAATTCTCCCAGATTTTAGTCTATCAACTGAATTAAGAAGTTAATAGTTTGAATCAGTGTCAACCCACTAAAACTGCTCTCTAGAGATGTTCATTTTCCTGTGAGGCTGTGGAGGGGACTCAGATGCTGCAGACACAAGCCCAAGCAAAGCTGTATGACTCTGATTTAGTGCTACAGGGGAAGATTTGGTTTAGTGTTTTTTTTCCTCTTTTACAACAAAACTTTTCTTTTAAGACTCTTTATTAACCCTGTAGTTGACAGCAGACAGCATTTTCCTTCTTTAGAAAACTAACTAATTGCATGCAGCTCCAGAGTAACAATTAATGCATGACTATTTGTTTTCCTTCACCACCTCTCTAAAACATTTACTCCAGCTGGAAAGGAACAAGGAATGGGGAAGATGTGGATAAATTAAGGTGTACAGGGAGATTCTAAAGACATTTGTTGTTCATAGTAACTTGACTCTCTTTGGATAAAATGAAAAGTAAGGCCATGATCCAGCACTGAATATGTCCACATACCAGCCTGCAAACCTGCAACCTTTGCTCAGGCCTTGAAGCAGATAGCGAAAACTGATGTTCACATAACCAAAGATTCTCCAATCCAAATAGTATCCATGGCTGCCTCCTGCCTCAGCTTGCTCTGCTGGAGGGGATATTCATAGCACTGATCCCAGGAGGGGCTTAGGGGGAAGATACTCCCCAGCAGCTGAGTAATAGCAGTTAGAGAAATCCAAGGCAAGAAGCGCAATACTGGTGTCTTGGTTCTCTGAAAGGAAGGAACAATTTGGAATTTCTGTAATACTGGCTTCATTACCTACTTTCTCTGTGATGTGCATTTCCTCACACTTACAAAAATGACCAGAGAATGGAATAGCAGGAGAATATTACCATAGGGACGGGAAGATTTGTGTCTCCTTGTCCAAAATCTCATGTTCTGGGTGTGGGGTAAGCAGACCCCTCCGTGCACAGGAGCATCACAAGAAATGTGTGGCATGTAATACCACAATGTCTGATCCCGATTCTTTGTTACTCCTCTGAATCTGTTATTCTTCCACACTCCCAAATGTCAGGATGCTCTTTTCTCACATCCCTTATTCTTGTCAGAGGAGCAGCATGCTGGAACTCAAGGCACAGATGAATGCTTGAACTCTGCCTTAAACTGAAGTCATTTTAGTTAAAGCTAGGTAAACAAAGTGGCTGAGACTGCTAATACATTCTTTAGATGTTTGTTTATTTGCTGCATTCCAGTGGTGTGGCTTACACACTATCAAATCTACTTTTGTCAATTGCAGGAAGAAAAGAAAACCATCCTCCTCTGCACTCTGTCCACAAGCCAAGTTTCTGTCTGGAGCAATATTGAGGAGCCAATACACAGACATCTAGAAACACAGGTTTATAAAGAAAAGACAGAGCATCTCAACATTGTACATTCAAGAGGGGATTGCTACATTGCCTTAAAAAGTAGAAACGCAAAACAAAACAAAATTCTATACACAATTTTAATAGAATCATAAAATTGCCTAGGTTGGAAGGGACCTTGCAGGTCATCTAGTCCAACCATCAGCCTAACTTTGCCAAATCTTGTCACTACTGTAAGCCATATCTCTAAACACTATGACTCTTAAAAACCTCCAAGGATGATACCTCAACCACTTCCCCAGGCAGCCTGTTCCAATGCTTAATAACCCTTACAGTATAAAAATTTTTCTGATCCAGTCTCTGCACAACTTGAGGTAATTTCCTCTTGTTCTATTGCTTGTTACTCGAGAGAGGAGATCAGTCCCCACCTTTATCTAGCCTCTTTTCAGGTAGTTGTATAGAGGGTATCCCCTTGGTCTCCTTTTCTCCAGACTAAACAATCCCAGCTCCCTCAATTGCTCCTCATAAGACTTGCTCCCCAGCCCCTTCACCAGCTTGCTTGTCCTTCTCTGGCCTTTCTCCAGCACCTCAATGTCTTCTTTTGGGTGCGTGGACTAAAACTGGACACACTAATAAGTTTTTAATCTGTTGTCTTTGAAGAAGTTTGCATTTTTAAATTACAAGGCGCAAGGGGAGACCTAATATCTCACTAGATATCAAGCTTATCTGTATGACAAGTGCCTTCATAAAATTTGTGGTACAGTTTACAAATTCTTACAAGGATATTAGTTTTTCTCCCAAAAATGCAGTCACTGAATACAAATCTCACACAATTTCATGAGACCATGTATGTGAACATAAATTCACGATTTACTTTCCCCATGTTGAGAAACTTCAACTCCAAAAATAAAGTGGATCATCACTTTTCAAGGGGAATATTTAATGGGAAATGGGGAGAGTTGATTTAGGGATATGAACATTACTGCATACGGTACAGCAGTCTTAAATAGCTCATCAGAGTTCACTTGGAGGGATCAAATGAACACTGAGAGAACTGGCACACACAGAGCTGGAATTCTGGTAGAAACTGTTAAAAATACATCCATCTCACTGATGGTGGTAGCTTTTGACTAGAGAATAATAAACTTACTAGCTATATTTAATGAAAGAAAAACATAAACCAAGCATCTACCAATCCACTTGCCAGTATTCATGATTTCAGAACAATCCTTGAAAAAAACCCAAGTAAGGATGTAGAAGAAGTACAACAATACTTACCAAATATGGATTATACAAGGCTTATCTGGCAGCTTTTGTGATAAGCTATTCCTGGGTAAGACTGATGAACCACAGACAAACTATCCAGACTTGTCTAAAATAATTGCTATAGCTCATATCCTATATGAGAACTGAAGCCCTTATTACCTCTCTGGACAACTTGTTCCAGTGTCTCATCACCTTCATGGTGAAGAACTTCCTCCTAATGTCTAATCTAATTAGGGGAAAAGTTAACAGCACAGATTCGAAGTCAGAGCACCAGGAGGCTGTTGAATTAGCTTCAAAAGTGAAGTCTTTTAAGGATTAAGTAGCAGCATGCTCCTTATGTTCTGATGATGAAGTATAAACTTGAAAAATTCCAAAGACATGATTTCTTTCCTGACAAACTATTCTCAAAAACGAGATCTTTGCTGAATAAGCTTGAGTTTCCTGATTCATGTACCTGCTGTTCCGCTTTCCTTCTTCAGCAGTTTATTTTTCTGTTTCTCAGCTTCTTATTGCTCTGAAGCTATTCTCATGATAATCACTGCAAAAGAAAATGAAAAACATAAAGAAGCAAGAGGAAGAGCTTTCATGTTTTCAGGTAGCAGCAAAAAAAAAATTCCCTTTGCCAGGAGTATGCAAAAGGCAGAATGGAAGGACTTTTTTAAAGAGGTAATGGAGGTGTTTGCTTGAAAACATATGTCCCACACAGGGTTTCAGAGAGGGCAACAGGATCACATGTTTTCAGTAATGCACGAAAAGAAAAACTCTCTAGCATTAGTAGAGGCATAAAGGCACCAGAGAGCACTGCAGCACACATTTGGCTTGCAGATTGGCTTGTGAATGGTGGGAAACAATCTCGCTACATCATCCAGATATCCTGCAACAGTTTCCGGACCTCACTTGTGGGAAAACCTGTTTTTGGGGGTACCCACAGGCAGTCCAAAGGATTACAGTAATCAGTGCAGGGGACAAGGTTTGAGAAGAACACTCTCAGGAAGAATCAAGAGGGTGTGTTTTCTTCTGGTGATTTTTTAAGGGCAACCTGCCAAGTATTTCAGCAGCTAATTATATCAGGAGTTTATTTTTTTGAAGTGTGTATAAGTGATCCAAAAAGAGGGAGGTTTGATTCTTCCACTTGACATGCACCAAATATAATTGGAATGATCACACAGTGGTCAATCTGTGAAGAAATTGGATTTGCAATTCTGGAAATCACACGGCTTTTGAAAGGCCCTCTGGAAATCAGGATGGCTTGTTTCATGCAGTCTGTGCACAAAATAGAACAGAAAAATAAGCATTTTCCTTCTATACAAATAAGATCTAGGATGAAATCTTACTCTTTTGAAGTTGATGGCAAAATTCCCATTGGCCATGATTTCACCCCAGCTCTTTCAGTAGTGAATCTAGTATTTTCTAGTAGATCTACAGGAAAAAATGCTTAGAAATGTAATCTGATGAAGTCATGTTTTCTCCTTGCAAAAATTTCTACTGTGTACACTGTATATGAACAATCTGACATTGTTCTGCCCCATCACATAATGAAATTAGGAATTGAGGGAAGTCACTACTTTAGGTCAATTACACACTGCTACTGTACTCTTCTGCATTGTTTTCAACCTTCCTGTTTTCAAAGTCTATGAGGCTTACTTGTTAAAAACCTAGAACTGTGAAATCAGTATGAATTTCTTGTTCTAAATTTTGTCATCTTATCTGCTCTTTCTATTTCTCTTTAATTTTTTTAATTTGATAGCTTTCCCGTTATTCTGATCAGAAATTAAAAAGCTAAAAGACTAGAAATATCTTTTCAAATTATTTGTAGAATTTTAATATGTGATATGTTCAAAACCAAGAAAAATTTACAAGTGCTTGTTCAAAGAAAATAAATGGAATATACTGCTAGTATATATATCCTAGTAAAGGCACTAGGATGAAAAATTCCTTTCCACTGAAGACTTTGAGTTTCAATTGCCACAAGTTTCTGCCAACACAACAGGGAATTAAAAGATAGTTAAAAATTCTTTATTAACCCAGCTGACTAGCAAGAAGCTCTATCTAGCAAAAGCCAAATTAACTATTGTTCTGTTGGCTATCACTGATGACGGAGTTCAGAGTGTCTGAGAGCTCAGCTCCCACAAAAATGAAACGAGCCAACAGAATTCTGCATATTTGAATGTCAGACAAACTATACTTAAAATTTGGTTCTTCCATTAAGATTTTATTTCTTCTGTGTATTAGTTTCTTGATAAATTTTATTCCATAGTGTGAAGTACAGATACTCAGTCAATGATGAGATGATCATAAAAATATAAAAGCATATTAAAATTTATGAAGCTCTGCTAATATTAGTACTTTAACATCACATAAATTTGCAGAAAGCACCATCAGGCCATGTAAACAAATTATTTGTGTCAATTTTTTGTAGTTATGGAACAACCTCAGATGACAAGATATTCTTTGTGCTGGGTAGCTAGAAGTGATCCCTGTAATCCTAGTAGGGACATATCACAGAGTGATCTAAGAAAAAAAGTAAAAACAACTATATTTTTTTCCTTTGTGCAAAATACTGTAGTGAGCCTAAAAAACATATTTTCCTTTGATTCTGCAGAGAACAGACCTGATATTCCCAAAGGAGAAAGGGGATGATCCAGCACAGTGAATGTGACAAAACCAGTTTTTTACTTAGTTCTGACAGGTTTTGGAAATCACAAGCATTTGGGATAGGCATGCAAAGGCCAGGAGAACTGCTTCACTGAGATGTTTATGGTCCATTGCTTACACGTTTGCTCACAGCTGAATGCTTTCTACTTACTGCTCCTGTCATTTTTGTGGCATGCTCACCCAGACCACTGCTTGGGGCACCCATTAATAATTCACAGAGGGGAAAGTTGTGCCATCAAAAATTACAGTCTTGTTCAAGACACCATTTCCCTTGAGAGGACTTGCAAGTTTTTACAGTAATTTTTGCTTTGCAGAACACTTCACAGATTTTTGCATAATCCTTGCTAATCTCTGTGTTGTGACCATTTTATAGTTTTGGCTTTATGGAAAGAAGATATGGAGAAATAAAAGGATATTTAATATTACTGGAACCTCAACGGAGCAACAGATGTCTCATCCAGTTATTCTTACTTTTTAGGAGCAAAAGGACGCTTTGCTTCTTCTGTTATTTTCCTCCATGACCTCCTAGATGACTATAAAATAAACAGAGATAGATGCAACAACTGCAATGGGAAATGTAATTGGTGGTGCCATGTTTCTGTGACAATCCTTTTGTATCCTCTTTCTATTTTATGGCTTTTTCCCAAGTTCAAGACTTCCATTCCTGTGTTGATTTTCTCTCACAAGTTCTAATGTTGCCTGTCAGTGCCACTGCTGCTCCTCTTCACTGAAGCACACCTGTAAGATTGTTTTAGCTGGTGACATATATCTTATCTATTTATCTAGAATCACAAGATCTTCTTCCAGTAGTGATATATCCCTTGCTCCTTTCCTTTGTGCCACATGACCCAGGCTTCAACACTTCCTTTTCCACCTGAGGAAACTGATATTTGGGCACTAGTGTCTTGTATGGCTCACAAACTTAGTAAGACTATGATCAGCTTCTCATACTGTTCCAGTGATACTAATTTACAACTTTTATAATATTAAAAAAAACTTCAAAGATAAGAGGGTGGTAAACATGATAATACAGAGGCTATCAAAGTTCTTGCTGATATTGATGGCATCTTTTCATCCATGATTTGGGGCTGTTACCACTGTGACTTTATGGATGCTGACACATGGCCAAGAGCTCCATAAATTAAATGGCCTTTACCCAAACACTTCAAATATTTCCAGTGAGTCAGCTCATATTGTAAAAGATGAATGTTCTTAGGCATTTGATATAAAATTCATAGTCATCTAGGTTGGAAGGGACCTTTCAGATCATCAAGTCCAACCATCATCCCAACTCTTGCAAGCTTCATACCTGGACAGGGACTTGAACCCTTGACCCTCAGATTAGGAGTCTGATGCTCTCCCAACTGAGCTACACAAAATTCTCTAAAATTAATTCCTAATGACTTCAAGAGAAATTGGATCAAACCTTTTTAGCATATCAACTATTTTTTTTTGCATTTCAGTGTTTACTAAAGGACTTTATGGGCCATGAAGGGCTATAAAGGAAAAGCAGCAAAAATCAACATATTCTTTCTTGGTTTTTTTTTGTTTTTTTGGTTTGGTTTTTTTGGGGGTTTTTGTTGTTTTGTTTTTGTAGGGGTTTTTTGTTGGTTTTTTTTTTTTTTTGAAATCCTCCTATTTTGTATTCATCATTCACATGATAATTCTACTTTCCACAGAAGTATTAAGTTATATGAGACAAATAGCATCTGTATATTCCCACCAGCTACCACACAAATTTGTCAAATTAGAAGAGGCATTTGCTCAGCCTGGTCTTCTATTTGCTTTGGACTTAGTGAGCACAAACTATGACCAATTTTTGTCTCTAAGACTGAGGTAGTTGCTATCAGTTTGCTTTAGAGTATGCCAGACAGGTGCTCAGGCAACTGTGCCTTTCTGAACCCAATTTCTTGTATGCCACAGAACCTTGCACAGACTTCCACACTGGGTAGAGCTGCTGCCTTCACTGCTCTTCCCTCATCATGTTCCCACATTATGGATGCTTATTTTAAACTTTTCTTTTTCCTTTCCCACATTCTTGCTTCTTTTTCATAACATACATGAAATTGTGAAAATATAAAGGGGCCAAAGGTTTGCTTTTGGAGCCACAGATGCCTAGGGCAGCTGGGATTTACCCAAGATGGCAAGTCTTCTGTATGATATGTCTTTGATTGTCCTGTGAGCACATAACAATGTTTCAACTAATTTGCTCCTCCTTTCTTTAATACCATGGAGAGCACAGTGTGTTACTGTATTGTCCCCTGAATAAAGTGAGTAGTTCAAAACAACTGCACACAAGCAGTGAATCTAACAGCACTGCCAAGGTACCAACATAGAGAATCTCACAAGAGCGTGTTAGAAAAATGCTTCCATCTTTCAAACGTGCTTTGGTTCAGTGTCTTCCATGCATTAGTCCTTGAAGCGTTCAGAACACAGAGTGTCTCTCATATTGCCCATGAGTAAATGAGTAGTAAATGACAAGGCTGTACCTAGCAAGTGTCAGTCTGATGAACTGGACAAATACATTTGACCAGTATTTTTCCTCTCTGGTTACTGCTTTGTTGTTTTCCCAGCCTGGCAGCCTTGATCATTTCTCTTTTCCAAAAAGATGTGACCAAAACTTCATCTCCTGTTTTTTTTTTCTCTGATGTGAAAGCAGCATATAACAACTGAACTCAGCAGTACAAGGACAAGGCTGTTAGACCTTGAGAACAGACTTGTCCACATTTGCTCAGAGAAGGCATCATTTTAACAGGGGTTACTTACATCTCTGTGCTGACCTAGAAAATCACAACGTTCTTAGTAGATTTCATTCTAAATACTTTTCCTAAGTATTCTTCTAAAGTAAGAATTTTTTATTGCCAGTTCCTCCCTGCTGGGAGCACTAACTTGGAAGATTGTTTCACATCAGGGACAAAATATATTTCTTGTAATAGGTAGCAACGTTATTTGCTTCAGTTCTGTTTTGGATTCATGGGATTACATTGGTAAAAGTAGAATTACACCCAGGCATTCAAATTAAAATCATGACTATATCATATCTGCACCTTGAGGTATATTTGGCAGCATAGAAGTATTTTGAAAGTCATGGGAAGTGAGCAGATCTTGAAAAAATATGGATACTCTAAATGTTGATATCATTGCTGTAAACTTTTTCATTGCTCTGGTATTTGGAGTACTCTACAGTGTTTAATTTGGGCTATTAACATTCCAAATGGAAGTAGCAAGAACTCCACCATAGCTTTATCTTTCTTTGACTAATCTTAACATGCACCCAGGTCTTTGTCTAGCTTTCCAAGAACCACATGGCACAGTTGTATTTCAGAAACACATTATCTATGCCTCCTTGGAAGCATTTTTATCTCTCCAGTATCTATGTGGGGAATTTGCATTGCTAATTTTTCACCTCTAAATCAGATCAAAATTAGATCTTACGGTAGACTAAATCAAACAATGCCAGTATATCCACCAGTGCCGAGACAGAGTTTAGATTCTTTAAATCTTATACATGCAAATAAATCAATGGTGTTGCTAGTGGAGTGGAAAAGAATCTGTCATTAAAGGTCATGGGACCAGGACTTCAAAATACCTATAGCTTCTGTTCCTCTCAGCTCTAAAATTCCCATGATTTGCCCCCTCCCTCCATTGCTGTATTTTATCCAATTTCTAAGTAGTATTTCCAGCATAACATAATCCTCAACTTCAAAGCAGGCTCTTTTTTTCTTTATACAGATGCAGTAAAATTGCAGTTATGAAAATAAACATCAGCTAATAATAATGGTGGGAAGGGCAAGATGCAATATCATCTTATCAAGGAGGTTCAGTGCAGCATTCTTTCTTAACCAAACCCTGCACATAGATACACACACGTGCAGAGACACTCATAAAAACTGCTACACAGAATCTACTATTTGCTTGTCCAGTCCTTTCATTTTATTACCTGCTAAGGCAGTAAAGCCCTTTGGCATTAAGTTAATAAATGTGACAAATACTTATAAAAAAGATCCCGAAGAACGGTATTTGAAAGAATCTTCTTTCTCTGCATCCACAGTTTCAGTTGGCTTTGGTGCATTTTCCTTTAACATTCAAATCTTCTTGTCAGTGTGAAGGGGAAAGTTTGCAATTTCTTTACCACAGACAATTACTAGACTGTGATACTAATAGCACAAGAAAAATGATGCTGTGTTTAAAAAAAAAGGAAGGAAAGGTCTATAATTACAAAAAGTACATTTATAGCTTTGTGTATCTCTGATGCACACATTCTGCTGCAGGTATTTCAATCACTTTTTATTTCAGTAGTTAAGTTTCCTTGCTCTGAAAGTCTGTGAAATGCTTAAAGAAATCTAAGAGCAATATGTATGAAAATTACTGCAACACTATAGGATCATAAAGTTACTAGGAACAGGGAAAGAAAAGTCTCAGGGGGCTGGAAGACCTGGAACACTTTAAGAAAATTTTCTTTTTCCTGATTTTTGTTGCAATTATCCTTCAATATTTTTTTCACATTTTTGAGACAAAAAAAAAAAAAAAAGTAAAACTAACCACCTGTTATTCTAAAGAATTTTTTAAATGGACAGATAGTGTGAAAGGGAAATTTTTCATAAGAAACTCCATCCTGTTGGGAAAATTATTTTTGTCTAAAATTGAATCCAAAGCTCTGATTCAAAAAATCAAAAAAGACAAGGTACCAAGAATAGCATAATCCCCTTTCAGCATCCAGACTTTGAGACACTGTCCCCATACACTCTTCAGTACTTCTGCAAGGATAGTCCCTCACTGTCACCATTAATGTTTGCTCTGCAAATGGGATGCAGGTGGCTGCACACCTGGGGTGGCTCTCAGGTAAAATGCAATGCATTGAAAAAAAATCTGTAGATGGTGAAAGTGCTTGTAGCATGCTGAATATAGACTTTAACTAGAGGGAGCTAAATTAATGAAGTGGAAAGAGTAGATTTGAATAAAAATTAATACATGCAACTTCCCTCAATAATAATGGAAATTAACAGGAATTTCACTAATGTGTGCTCACTTGTTCCACAAAGCATAGATATCTATCCTTTTGTGAGCCGTAAGTTACTTCTGGTTAGAATCTGCGCAATCATTTTATTTAAGTTGACAATTGTTTGAGTGTACTTGAGCATGTTTCCTCTTGTTTCAGTGAAGGCTAGTTGCTTTGTACCTCCTGAAGCATGTATGATACAAAGACATTTATAGTTTCCTTGCAGTCAGCATAACTGCTGACCCTATTTGCTGACCCAAAGATCTGCTTAAAACTATTGTAATTTTGATTAAAGTTAACTTAGACACAAAAGAAAAACATACAATGTACCTGCACTACTCTAAGCATATAAAATACATTGATCTTATTAGGAGCTGGCCATTGAACTCCTTCTGGCAATAGAAAGTCATGCAAATTGAAAGGTTTTGTAATAAGAAAAAGATAAAGATCTGCAGACAACTTAAGAGAGCTAAGCACAGCTGACAGATTTAAAAGAGAAGATGCTGCTTCAGGATACAGCTGTTTTTTTCCAAGAGAGGAACACAAGAGATGAAGGAACCACACCAAATCACGGGAAAGGGAATACTCGTGAGGAAATGGAGACTACCGTGAAAGAGAGGAGAAAAGGAAAATAATAAAATGTAGCTAGGCAATCCAACAAGGACAAAAGACAGCTTTACACACTTTGTAGAACATACAAGGAAAGAAGAAACATTTAGGTAAGAGAGAGGAATAATGATTCCACGACTTTGCAGTCCTTTCCTGCATGGACCTCTGAGTAAGAGCCTATTTGAAGAAAGCCCATTCTGCATCACTAGTCATAGGTTTTTACATGAAGCTGAGTTTATCTTCTCACACCTTCTGAAACTGAAGAAGTGCAACCATGGCATTTGGTTTAAAATTAAAAGAACTGGAATAATACTCCTAACTATGAAAGCACATGGTGCAGACTCAGCTTGGAGCCTTGACCATTTTCAAAAGCTTTCCATCGTTTTAATTTATCATATCAAAATTCAGGCTTTTGGGTTTCAGGTCACACTCCAAGAGGAAGAATTCCCTTTTATTTTATTTTCTTATTCAAAAAATTACTAAGGCATATATATTCAGGAGAGAAGGCACCAGGAGGGATTAATCACATTGCTAAAGCTTTAACTTGACTGTACTTACCTTTCACTGCACCATGCTAGTAGCTCTATATATGATGACTCTCTCATGGAAGGTAGAGTCATATTTGGTTTCTGAGGCACAAAAAACCCAAACATGTATAGGAAGAAGACATCTTTGTGGTTCAGAAAAGTGCAAGCTCTCTAGGTTTTTAGATCAGTTAACAGATCAGTTACAGGAAGGATGCAGAGACACCTGACAAGAAAAAAGTCTTGAGGAGAACCAGAAAATTTTGTTTTCTTCCAGGAAATGGGTTGGAAAAGTCTTCAACATATCTTGAAATAAATTGTGATATGTTCTACTGGCCAGAATCAAGTTTCCACAGAAGCCAATTGCAATGCTCCTGTAGATTTCAGAGACTATAAAATGAACATATGATGTTGGACACAGAAGATAGTGCTATGTAATTAATTTTATGTTTCAAGATGTCACTGAACAGAGTAGAAGCATATATTGTTCAGATACCTATTCTGGTTTTCACAGCAGCTTATAAAATACTTCCATTAAAATTCAGAAAGGAACTTTCTATCTATCATGGAGGTGCACGACCTTCCTTAAACACAACATCCTAGGCTTGGCCAGGGAAGAATGACTTTTTATCTTTGTGACCAAAATCTCAGCTGACAGCCCTGTTTACACTATAAAAAATAATGACTGCTAACAGTCTCAAAGACCACCGGGTGTGTTATTTACATTTGAAACATTTGAAATCAGCTCTATTTAGATAAAGTTTCAGTTGTGCATCTGGCTTGCCTGCACATGTTGCTTGTATGCTGTATTAAAGTTAGTAAATCTCATTGGAACTGTAATCAATAATGTCTAAGTTTCATACTTTCAAACAGCATATATTAACAGGAAACTGCTGAGTTTCATGTTAAACATTTTGCTCATTTGGATTTTGGAGCTCTGTTGTTAACAGAAAACTCTTCATGTTCCAGAAAACTGGCATTTTCAAAATGTAAGGGAATAACATTTACTTTTTTTTTATTCTGACATCACCTGTAGGAGAAAAATCTAATTTTTTTTTAATATTATAACACAGAAAAGTATTTCAGTCTACCAGAGCTCGCTTAGGCTCGATATGTTACATATCACCAACAATTCATATTGTTAAATTAATAGACTTAGATTAAGATAATCCATTCAGCAAAGTATGATTTAAAAAATATTAAGAAATAAGAACTTTTCATGAGCTCTGTATGTTTTTCAGTTCAGAAAGTTCACTTCTCACATCGCTATTTTGCATCTCTCTGTCTTGCCAAGAATATTTCTAGAGGATCAAAATAAGAGTAACTCAAAGGGAATTCTACTAATCTCAAACAATTCTCTGAATATTAAGTTAGATACAAGCTTTTATTCAGCACTCGTCTTAGTACCACAAAAGGCAATGATGAAATAAGCAGATAGCTTAAGTGTGTCAAAACTACCAATGAAGATAAATACCCTATATTAATGTAGATCTGAATTTGTATGGCTGTTAATTATATCTTTCCCTTTCTCAGATTTTCCATTCTTCATTCACAGTAATGAATGGCAGTAATCCATAGTTCCAGTTCATATTCCAGTTTAGAAACTTTCGTTAATAGGATTTGAAATTATGTCATCTTAATTAATTTAGTAGGTCACTGAGAAAAATAACCAAAAAACCCCAAAACCCCTAATTATTTCAGAAATGCAAGAATCAAGTATTTATATACACTGATCATCCTGAAGGATTGCCAACAAAATGCCATTAGGATGACAACTTCAAAGGACAAGTTAATCTTCTCTACTCCAGACTCTAGACAGCACTATAGAAGGCTTTTCATGCAAGCTCCCTCTCAAATGAATGCTGGGAGGACTCTGAAACCTACCTGAGCTGGTACCTGAAAGCAGACCCCAGAGATCTAGGGGTATTTTCATCAATAAAAATGCTCTTTGGATGTTATGTGGGTTTATGCTGAACATTCTTCCACTCTACATGTGGGTTTGATTTTTTAACATTTATCAACAGTGCATCAACGAGTGCTACTCTACAGAAGAGGATGTCTCTGTGTATCAGAAAACAAGCCTTGCTACCAGAGTGAAAAAGAGAAGGCTCAGGGTGGATCTCATGATAGCTTATGAGGTCCTGAAGAGGACTGACAGAAAGGCTGGGGTAGGACTTTTTAATAGTGTGCAGGATGGCAGGACTAGGAGTAATGGATGCAACTTGGAAGCAGGTAGATGTAGGCTGGATGTAAGAAAGAAGTTCTTTACTGTGAGTGTGGTGAGACACTGAAACAGATTGCTGTGGGAGAATGGCTACGTGATAAAGGGCATGAAGAAGCTATGAAGGTTCTCAGGTTCTCACAGGAAATTGGGAAAGGCAAAGATAAAATGTCCTTGAATCCAGCTGTGCTATCTTAACAAGGTGCTACAGTTACAAACAGCACTAATTGCACAGGGGACGGGATGAGCAAATATACTTTTGCTTGCCAACCAATGAGATACTGCCTAGTGTGTTTACTGATGAGTGGATCGTATATAAGTGTGTGAAAACCCCAATAAAGTGAAGCTTGCTTATCTATCAATCGTATTGATTGTCTGCATCTTCCCGCGAGCGGCAGATTGCCCAGAGAGGTTGTGGATGCCCCCTTTCTGGAAGTGTTTAAGGTCAGGCTGGATGAGGCATTGAGCAACCTGGTCTAATGGGAGGTGTCCTTGATCATGGCAGAGGGGGTGGAACTAGATGATCTTTAAGATCCCTTCCAACCCAAACCATTCTATGATTTGAGGGGAAATAAATTTGCTTCAAAAGGGAGTTTGGTTTGAAGGAAGTCTCATGAATGAGCTGCAAGTGTCCCTCACAAAAATCTCATGGAAGTAAGGAAGGGGAGGAGGTCTGAGTGCTCATGCTGTGATCAGTAGCAAAAATGTGCATGAATGACAGTTCACATGATGCCTTCCCTGGTAAAATGACATCTTTAGGAGGTGCTCTTCAGGAGATGAAGCGGATCCTAGCTATGACTCTTGCCTCTATGGGGAACATCTCCAAACTCCTTGCTGCACCACCACGTCTGGAATATCACGTCCAGTTCTGGGGCCCTCAGTTCAGGAAGGACAGAGAGCTGCTGGAGAGAGCCCAGCACACAGCCACAGAAATGGTGAAGGGATTGGAGCATGTGTTCAAAGCCCAGAAGCCAACCATAGCCTGGGCTGCATCAGCAAAGCTGTGGCCAGCAGGTGGAGAAAAAGTATTCTGCCCTCATTGCTCTGGTGAGACCCCACCTGGAGTTCCTGTGTCCAGCTCTGGTGCCCTCAGTACAAGAAAACAGGCTATTTGGGAAGGTGGCAGCTCCAACAGGATGAATGCACAGATATTTATGCACTCAACCCATGGATAATGTCTACCAGCCACACACCTATTGCCAAACGTTTTATAGATTTTTTCATGACTAATATCAATGGTCTCCACTTGGTGGAGGGCTGGCCTCCCCATCTTAGTTGAAATAGATGTGGGAACTTGCTGAACTCCTACAGAAACACGAGGGCATACAGAGAAAAAAAAAGACTTCAGCAGTCTCCAGCTTGCTGCAAACCCTGCAGTCTGCTTTACTATGGAATTTTAGAAGAGCTTGATGAAACAGGGATTTTGAAGAACCTTGACCTCTGGAGAACTGGGCTCTTCCTGGTGCTTCAGCTGGGAGACACATAAAGCACAACCAGGGCAAAAGGATGGTGCTGCTGCTCTCCCATTCCTGGGTTAAACCACATTCTCCAGGCTGAACTCACACAAACTGCACCAACAGCACCTTGACCTGAAAAACAAGGCTGAAACACAAAGCTCTTGCTTAGCCTTCATCTGACCTCAGGCAAACTCCACTGAGCATTAACTCAAGTCCATCACCCTCCCTCCCATCCCCTGCCTAACCAGGTGGCCTTTCACTTTCCACCATGTCCCCTTGGAAAACTCACCAGTGATGGTCCTACAGCAGAGACACCAGGAGGAGCATCCCTCAGGCCCCATGGCAAGGGCAAAGCTGCCGCCCTTCTCCACTGGTGCTAAATACGAGAGTGGGCAGAAGGGGCTGATTTGGAGGACCTGGGGAGGGGTGCAGCCCAGGAGTGTGGGATTTGGGGGAAAATGGGCTGGTAAAGGCTTGGCAGAGGCAGGAGATGGGGGAGATGGGGGAAAAGAGGTGTTCGTGGAGGAAGACTGGGGGGAAAATGGAAGGACTTGAGTGTTCACCATGAGAGGGTGAGACACTGGAACAGGTTGCCCAGAGAGGTGGTGGAAGCCCCATCCCTGGAGATGTCCAAGGCCAGGCTGGATGAGACATCAAGCAACCTGATCTAGTGCAGGACGTCCCTACCCATAGCAAGGGGGATGGAACTAGATGATCTTTAAGGTCCCTTTCAACCCAAACCATTCTATATTTCTATAAATACTCCAGCTAAAGTAGAGTTCCAAAACTTGAGAAGGCAAAACAAAGAAATAGCTATAGCAATCATGATTTAGAATCCTCAAAAAGAAAGTCCTTTTCCTTTGGCTGCCATGCTCATGATCAGACTCCCAGGGATCCATAGGAAAAGCTGTTGGCAACCTGCACAGGAATCTGCACAGGAGCCCAGTGCTGATTCACAGCTTTGGTTGTAATTGCCTTCAAAGACACAAGGACCCCTTTGAGAAGGTCCAAAGGAGGGACACAAGGACAATGTGAGGGCTGGAGCACCTCTCCTATGAGGACAGGCTGAGAGAATTAGAGCTGCTCAGCCTGGAGAAGAGAAGGCTCCAGGGAGACCTCATAGCAGCCTACCAGTACCTGAAGGGGGCCTACAGGAAAGATGGGGAGGGACTGTTTGCCAGGACACATAGTGATAGGATGAGGGAAAATGGTTTTAACTAGAGCATGGCAGGTTTAGATTAGACACTAGGATGAAGCTCTTCACGATGAGGGTGGTGAGGCACTGGAACAGATTGCCCAGTGAAGTGGTGGAGGCCACATCCTCATTCAAGGCCAAGCTTGATGAGGCCCTGAGCAAGCTGAGATGCAGTGCAAGATGCCCCTTCTGACTGCAGAGGGCCTTGACTAGATGACCTCAGAAGTTCCCTCCAACTCCATGGTTCTATGATAAGGAATGGCTTTTTGAATGACAGAAGTAACTGACCAGAAAAATACACAGATGGTAGTACAAGGTAAAAAAAATATGTACTGATGCAAAGTCAGTAAACTTTCTACAAGTAAAGTGAGCTACTGGAAAGCTATATTAAGAGTATGCATTGCTCATGAGTGTGACAGCCACAGAGAAAACACTGATGGGATTGTTTTTAGAGGCATATAAATACATCAATAATCTTTGACTTACACTGTAATTTAAGTTTTAGCCTGGCCCCTAGTAGTCATCAGAGCAATACAGATTTTAACTAAATGTAGCACCATTTAACATTGAAAGTCTACCAAGAGAATCCCCAACTGATGTAAAATCAACTGCAGCAGGCCCTAGCATTTTCAGCATTGCCAGAAAGAAACAAGGTGTAAGCATGAAAAGCATGAAACCAGATATGCAGAAATAGTAATGCAAAACACATCAAATACAATCTTTGGCTCCAAATCTTAAAGCAGCTTGTCCACATTTGTAAGAATCTGATACCTGACAAGAAACCAATTAGAATAAGAGACTGATGTTTTGAATTTCTGGCTTTACCATGGCCTTAATTTTGACATCAAATATGACAGAGGGAAATTTGGAACATCAAAATACAAGACATATTCAAGCGAAAACCTGATTGAGAGCAACTAATAGCCTGAGACAGAATTTAAAATGTAATGGGCAGATCTAGTTTCCACAAAAAATTTCCACCACAGAATGTAAAACTCAAAACCAATATTTTAACAGACATTGCTTTAAAAGTTTGTTTTGCCCCAAATTTCTGCAGTTGATAAAATCTTACAGAATGGCACCTGTTTAAGTTACTTAATACTTTAGTAATCAAAAATGTCTCCCAAGCCATTGGAACTATGGATATTTTTGTATCATAGAATCATAGAATAGTTTGGGTTGGAAGGGACCTTAAAGATCATCAAGTTCCAACACCCCTGCCATAGGCAGGGACACCTCCCACTACATCAGGCTGCTCAGTGCCTTGTCCAGCCTGGTCTTGAACACCTCCAGAGAGGGTTCGTCCACAACCTCTCTGGGCAACCTGTTCCAGTGCTTCACCACCCTCACTGTAAAGAACTTGCTTCTTATGTTGAGTCTAAATCTACCCCCACGTGCTTTATCCATGTATCCACATGCTTTATTTTTTTCCCTCAACAGCATTATTTAAATTTATTGTGAGGCATGGCTCACAATTGCATGAAAATTAGTCTAAAAAGGATTCAACTAGCATCTGCATTTGGAAAAATGAAATGTCTGAAAGCATAAAAGGCACTGCAAATATTGTCAAAGCAGGATGCTCAGAAACTCAGAATTCTAACAGTGCTTGCTGTGAGACTTTATCTGTGATTTGACAGAACAACAACTTCCATTTACAGGAATGATGTGAGAAATTATGTGCCCAGAGCCAGTTAACCAGTCTCTCCCCAGCTAACTAGTTGTTACAGTGGTTAGCATTACTCAGATGTTTAGAAGGAGGTCCCAAGAAGTTTTGGTTTCATTGCCGTGGACAACAGTCAGGGGCAACAAACATAGATGAGCATTCAGCAAGTCAAGTTACTGAAAGGCCATTCATAGCACTGAAATAGTGCAAGACTGGAGAAGGAGACACAGCTGGATGGGGAGGACAAATTTCTTTGCATTGAAATTTCTTAAACAATAAAATTGCTTTAAATGTGATTGCTGCTTTTGTGAATAGAATTGATTGCATTTGAGTAATTTATGGAAACACTTCATATACTTAAAATGACATTCAGGCTCATATTACCACTGCAAATGACATCCTCAAGTTCAACACACATGGAGCTCCTCATTCTTCAGGTAGGCAAATCTTCTATTTGATAGATAGCCATATTTAACTCCTTCAGGCACTGCCCAGCTTGCTTCTCACACAGACTTTTCAAAAGAACAAATCCCCAAGCTGAAGGCTAGAAATAAGCATAAGTGTGCTGGGAGTATTTGCCTTTTCTGTAAGGTTAAGCAGAACGTGAAAGGTTCAAGAATTATTGATGAGAACTCCAAAGCTGGTACTACTTACCAGATTTATAAAGGCAGATGTAAAGAGTGAGCTATACAGATGGCAGAATTCCTCTGCAGCATACAGTTACCAGAATTTCTGTTTCAGTTAAAAAAAGAAAAAAAGGTAAAGAATCACAATATGAATTGCTGATAGAGAAGAATGCATAGTCTAGCATTAGGGTTAGCATGCCTTAGTTCACACACTCCTAGCATTTAAGCAACTACTTGGACTTAATTTTAGATGAGATTAAGTAAAACCTTTTCCAAAGGATGAAGCTTACTATTCCTTTTTATTTATTTTTCTTACATTAGTTATGGCATGGGAAAAATCCCAAGAGTTTTCTTCGCAGTATCTCAAATTCAATTAAGAGCAAGGACCAATTAAAAACTCACAAATGGTTTCCCATGAACTTTCAGACTGAAGTGTTGGATAAATTTAGATTCCCAGTACAACCTTATTTGATTTCAAAGTTTTCAGGACTAATTTTTTAGAAACAGATGCCTTGCGGTAGGATGTTGTTTTTATATTTAGGTAACATGGAAGAAAGACTGATGTTTCAAAAGTTAAGCACATCTAAGGATCCTCACTACACAAATCTGAACAGCTGCATCTCAGCTCCCTATAGATCAGACAATTGTTTTTGAGATGTGTTACAATGGCTATGTAAACTACTGGTTTTGTGTTCCTTATGACTCTACAGGCATAAGCTATGTCTAAAGTGGGTAGAAATACATGCAATATGGATTTAAGACCACACAGTTGTGACACAAGCTGTAAAAATCTGGTTTCAGAATTTATGCAATCATGATGAGACCTCCTCGAGAAATGTATCAAACTTTAAAGGAGAAACTCTAACTATTACTCAGGGAAATGCCAGTATTCAGTCCTAAGGAATTTCTACATGCTATCTTGTCATTGGTTTAGGCTGGACACAACCTACTCACAATTTATTATGGCAAAACCAGTATGTCACTAAGGAAGACATTCTGTTAGACTGAGTTGGTCCTTATCCAAACACAGATCCAAACCATAGATGTGCATGCATGTGGAAAAGGGGAAAATAAAGGTAAGGGAGATGATGGAATCTGTCAAAAGAGACTAACTTCCTCCCTTTATCTTTCTCCAGCTGTAAACAACAAAAACAATCCCAAATGGATACAGATGGTAAAGCTTTAACTGTATCAAGTTTACCTCAAATGAACTTAGTCCTCTAAACTATTAGAAACAACATCTGAGTCCACTAGAAAGAAAGCTAGATCCAAACTGATTTTGAAGGTCCTTCAACTGTGACATTTACACAAATATCTCAGATTCTGAAGGGAGAAACAGACACAAATAGCAAGGAAAATTACATCAAATGCTTGTAAAAAATAAATTAAATATTTTATAATAGACAAATTTTCCAAGTACCCGTATTACTATTGTCTGATTAACTGCACTTCAGCAGTAAAAAATAGCTGTTCTGTAACTGCTTATAAAAATGATGAACTGAACCTACTCAACACCACAACATAAGCATCTTGCCTGTAATCTTTGTATGTTTTATGAAACATCCTTTTGATTTAACCTCGTGGCTTTCTAATGAGTTTTTTCTCTTCTAGTACAAATACCTACTGATTTGGTTCTACAGATATCTCTCTATAAGCCAAATGCCAGGAATCTCATAACTGGTCTGCAAACACACTTAATACTTTGTGTTTGAGGTACCATCTTCTTCTGAATCTTCTCTTTCATCTGGGTCTGGGTCAGGCATCCTGTTGCAAAGGAACACATACACAGGGAAAACTTCTCTTACAAGAACATAAATGTCTTTCAGGTGACTCTCTAGTTCTTGTTTTTGTTTTTGTTTCTTTAGTTTTTGTTGCAAAGAACCTGCAATGTAACTAGCTGTTAGTTTACTGAATTGCACAGATTGTCTTTTATTATTAAAGTTTTTACTGTAAAAAAATTTTGGAATTAGCCTACAGTCACCAATGAGGGTTGATCCAGCCTGTGTCAAAGGCAGTAGAATTCTCCAGTGCGTCAAGAAGGTTTGGTGTTGACAACCAATGGCTTTTTTTGCATTAGGCTAATCCACCGAACCTTCTCTTTCCTCTATTATATTTAGATGAAGAAAGATATGTTTTAGGTATGAGATATGCTCCCCATTTAATATCCCCCCCCTCAAAACACAGCTTGGATTTAATAATTTAGCAGCATTTCCCTGCATAGTCTAGAGACCATCATGAACACTAAGACAATCTTCATTTTTCCCTAAACTCCACTAAAGCAATCCAAGAAACTGCATTTATATTAACAATTAAAAAAAATTATATTGTGCAAGTTCATAAATTCTGACAGCTTCACAGAAAAAGACACTTAAGATGAGTTAAGAAGCTTTAACAATCCTATACAAAGGCAAGTACACTGGCTGAAAAAGCAGCCAGAATTCTGGAAATTAATAATGAGGTATTACAACACAGTTCTACCAGTGGATGCTTCAGCTCGTACTTTGTCACAGGAATGCAGCAGCTGGGTACAATAAATGCAGGAGTAATTCTTTGTGACTATGAGGCATATCTGGCTTCTGAGTTTATGATATTGTTATTAGTCCTGTTCACTGAATCTTGATATTGGATGATCCAGTATTTTCTTGCTTAACAAGTGACAGATAGTCTATGAGAGGTAAACACAGAATTTGCTTTCCCACCCCAAACTGGCGGACACTACAACAGTCCTTCAAAGGCATACATTAAGACTGCGGCTAGGTAAGATATATAACACCTTCTAACTGGCTAGAAAATACTTTGCAAAAACCCCCCCTTCAAACAGTATGAATTCATTTGGTGTTGGTACCTGTCTGATGACAGATCATATACAATCACCTTGTCTACAAGGCAAAGAATATGAAGGATTTTCCCTGAAAGACGGTAAACACAATTATAATTTGTCTCTTCTGTTTCATTTTGAAGTTTTTTATCAAAAATGTGTGGTGCAGTCTGAAATAAGTACAGAACCTTTGCCAGTGAGTTGAACAGAGTGATTTTCTAGGGATGTTAAGTCTTCCTCTGTACTAGGTTAAACTTTGCCATTCATATGGGAAAACTTACAACTCAAGAGCAGCAGACAGATGAGTAGATCATAACAGCAGATCAACTGCATCTTGGTTTCTGCAAAATTCACATGCACTAATTTTCCATCAAATGCTCAAGGCACTGTTGAAAGAAACAAGGACTTAACCCACTTTCATGAGAGGAAAAACTGAGACTAAAGAAGCATAATTATTACCTTGGCATTAACTCTGTATATGAGGCAAATTCAGAATAGGAGTAATGGATGCAAATTGGAAGAGGGTAGATTTAGGCTGGATATAAGAAAGAAGTTCTTTACTGTGAGGGTGGAACAGGTTGCCCAGAGAGGGTGCGGATGCCCCCTTTCTGGTAGTGTTTAAGTTCAGGCTGGATGAGGCATTGAGCAGCCTGGTCTAGTGGGAGGTGTCCCTGCCCGTGGATAGGGGCTGGAACTAGATAGTCTTTAAGGCCCCTTCTAACCCAAAGCATTCTATGATTCTAATACCCAGTAATGAGAAGGAAACTAAACTGGTTCTCAAAAATTCCCAAAAACTCATATCAAGTCAATACCTGCATCTTTAGAATTACAAAAATATTCAAAATTAAATCAAAATCTGAGACTGTTAATGCCATACACTACTACTACATGTATCCTCCACAAATACCTTCACTTTGTCACTAATTTATCTACTTTCTCTGTAACTTTCTCTATATTGTTTTTTCCTTAGAGATAAAACATTTAAAAAACCCTTAAATGGGAAGAGTTTTGCAAGCTCGCTTGTTAACCAGGCAAGGATTTCTCTGTTTTGCTTTGTACCTGCAGAACAACTTTGTTAGAGAATCAAGGGATGTCATAATCTCATATATTTTCTGGGAGGGACTACTCATGCATTTTATTACAGAAACTTTCATAAGTGTTTAAATTCCTCAAAGATGATGGCAATATAACATATGTTACCAGAGAAGCTGCATAACAGTTGTTTAAAAAAAGGTCCTATATACCTAGAAGGACAGAAATTTGGGATCAAATCTGAAGTACTTAGAACAAAAAATGTAATTCCTAAAGTGATTTTTAAGACCAAATTTAAAGCTAAATTCTTCTGCTATACCTGTGAAAAAACAACTGTTTAAAAGAAGTAAAGAACTTCAACTCAAGAGTCATCTTGAAGCAAATTTATTATAGCAAGAGACCACAAATTATAGTTCAACAGAAATCAGTATTTTTTCAGCATGTTTAGTTTTAGGTTGCTTTTAATGTTTCCCTTATGCAAAAAATAAATCTATATAGCAAGTCAGAATTGAAATTAGACATAAACTGAAGTAGTTTCTATGCAGCAATTTGCTCAAAAATAAAATTTCATCATATATTGACTATCAACTACTGTTCATTAAAGATATGTTTAGAGGAAGGTTAAAGTAATTTAATGTATTTAAACGTTGTGTTAGAATAAAATTTTAATAAAATCTGTAAAACTAAAATATATTTTTAAATGTAAATACATTACTGCTCCAACATACAAATTTAATTGTTACTTATGGCAACATAATTAGCTGGAAAGATGCCAGTTTTTCCTCCTATGCTTCCTTCCCACCAATCAAACTGCGAATCTGTTTTGGTTGTAACTGTGATTTTGTCACCAGCTCTGAAAGATAAATCACCTGGCTGTTGTCCTTCGAATGAATAAAGTGCTGTCACTTCAACTGGATTACTTGAAGAGTTGCCTAAAATGAAAGAAATAAATAAAAAGGAAATTACTAAACAGCAAGTACAGTAAGTTCTCAAGTACAATACCCTTAAATTACAGCGGAAAACAGTGACAAAGACATCAAAATAATTTATATGAGCATATAAACTGCTGACAAAGAAACACTCAATTTCCATTACATTCATAGGAAAGCGAAATTTGTAGTGTAGTCTCCCAATACAGTCTAGACAATTTTTTCTACATGTCTCATTCACCAAAAAGATAGTGGGAACAAAATCAGTGTGTTGAAGTGCAAATGCTTCCTGAAAGACTGCTGAAAAAAACAATTTTTAGGATTTAATTTTAGTATGTGTTTTCTGTGAAAGTTGCTGCATAGAAATTGCAACACTTGATGCAGGAATATGCTTTTTTCATAAATTCTCAGGATATAGGATGGTAAAATAACAAATATCCACAGCACTTTCCTTTTCTTACCATATGGCCTGCAGGATCTGGGATTTTGGTGTATCTCACATCTTAAACAAACCCCACAAAAAGTACTGGTAGAAAAAAATTATTCAGGTTTAGTGAACTGGAAGTGACTTGGTCTGCACAATGGTATCTTAGATCATAGCTATATACAAATGTCTTTTATTCTCTTTCCTCCATTAACTCAGTCATTAGCAGGGGTTGGAATCATGTTGTCAGCCTTCTGATCTAGCTTTAAAAACATCAGTTTTGAATACCATTATCCAGTCTCCATTCCTATTAATGTCAATACTCCAATGTTTATCATACAGTGGTTTGGGATGTTACCATTGAACTATTAATCTACATGAACATCTTCAATTTGATAATAATTAGATTTGCTCTCTATGGTTTAAACTGTCAATCACTTTAACTACACAATCTAATTGTATTTGTTTGACAGTGATTTAGACAACAGTGATTCTCTCACATTAATACATCCAGAAGTGAAAAATGGAATGTGCAGAGGAAGACAAGAGGGGATAACGAAGATATTTACACAGTTGAGAGATTTCAGGATGTACTGCTGTAAAAATGATCAAACATGCAAGATTAAAGGCTTTTAGCACTATCTGCATCTGCTTGCTGACAAAACTGTATTGCAAAAGGGGAAACCCATGTTTTCCTAGACTACACATTGCAAATACAAATCTGGAAAGGATGGTGAGAGAAGCACTGATACAACTTTGTTTTTAGGCAGCTTGTGGACAACAACCCATACCCACAGCATTTTCCTTCCAGCTGCTTTTAGACAGAGAAGAATAATGGATTATAAATATATGGATAAACAGCATAGATTTTTTTTTCCTTCAGCATCTGTCAATATATGCATTAATTCCCTGAGCCAGCTCTTTCCCTTCATGATCTCTATTTGTAGCAGTCATCATAAAATAAAAAATTACTTGTTCATGTGCTGGAAGAGTGCTGGTTGCAAATAAATCAAATCCTTGGTCATAAGTGTCTATCTATCTATATTAAAGATCATGCACTGCTCTTTCTTTGCATGTGAAAAAGAAACAAGACAAGAATAGCCATGTGTTACTCCTACCAAAAAGAAGGCAGGCAAGCAGCTTTTCTACATATTGCTTTTGCTTTCACACTTGAAAACTTGACAGACCAAGTATTCAACAATTTCATTATCTTCCTCAAAGAATTTGAGCATTCAATGTAGTCACAAGATATGATGTTTTTCTATGCAAAGTTTAGTTTAAGCTAGATATTTTAATTGGGGAAATCACAGCAAATACCACAAAAGTAAAGCAAGGTTTGACTTTTTGCCCCTACTTTTAATTGAAAAACAGTAAGAAAATACCGTGTCTCATGACTCTTTTAAAGGCTAAGGCAAGAAAACATAAAATTGCATATTTACTGCCACCAGATTGCAATAACCCATGCCTCATATTTGTATGGATCATCTTAACAAATGGGGGTCCAAAATAAATACAGTGCTACAAAACCTACCATGCATATTATAACAGGGGAGATATTACATGTTCTTATTAACCCATTTCCGTTGTACACAAAATTATGACAGTTGGCTTGAAGCCTGATGATTGCTTTTATTGAAACTACATTTACAGCTCACACAAGATGGTGCTACAGTGCTACACACACCATATGATACTGGAATCATTAAGATTTATGAGTATGCACATTGAAATAAAAACAAATTACATTGCAGAAAATACATTGCATATTAATGATATATAAATACACATGGTACACTTCAACAGACACAGTGGTCAAAACAGTAATACAGAAATTTTGGCTGAAGATCAGTTAATGCAACAGCCAGCATACACATTGAGTGCTCTAGAATACATGGGTTTGGCATATGCCCTGACCACAATACCCTTTCTTATTTTCTCATTTTTATGTATCATAATGATTCGACCTTTTTGCAAAGGGCTACGACTGCTATGGATTTAGGACTTCAGGATGTATGAACTACAGATAATGCATAGCCTCTTGGGTGCGCTACAGTACGAGCCCCACAGTGAATGAAAAAGCAGTAATACTCTTTTTAATTACAGCACATATACCATAGAATTAAGGCCTTCTCTAGAAACTTGCTATACAACAGATACACTGTCCATTAATCAGTGTTCCATTAATCAGCTAAAGAGTGTCAGAAGCCAAGACTTTGAGACCAACTGGCACAGACTGGCCACATACATACTAGTAAATGCTCACCATCCAGAGATGAGAGCCGCATTCAAAGTACCTACTGGTTTATACACTACAGTAACTCCTAAATCACATCTGTGAATTAACAAGGAAAGTGCAAGGTGAAAATACCACCAAGGAACTTTCTAACAATACAGTCATACTGGTGACTGAGTCATAGTGCTTGAGCCCATGCCTTCACATTGTTTAATTTACTAGTGGATCTAGCCACTGTTTCCCATTCTAATGTGAATTTATAAACTACTAGTAAGATTCCAAAATTGGCTTTTTAGGGGAAAACAGACATTTTACAACATTCTGCGTTCAGTTTATTATGTTTTCAAAAACTAAACCTGAGTTGGAGGATAGAATAGTACAGTCCAGCCATGCAGATAATATTTTTCCTTCAAAATGAATAGTCTTTATTTCACTAAGGTTTTTGATTCATCCTTTAGAATGTATGATTGTAGTTTTTGTTAAAAATCAAACTGGATGAGTAACACATTCAACATACTAACTTTTGCTTTCTCTGTGTTTCATAAAGAAGGAAAGAGAAACAACTGAAATTGTCTCACTAGAAGTCATGAGTCTCCAATACCAGAGATAACAAAAGGTGTACACTGTTGGTATAAAAGCTTCACCAAAAAGTGTCAGCTTACAGCAAAGCTGTAATAGAATTCTCATTGCTTAAATGGAGACCCAGAAAACTAAGCAATCACATGAACCCTGTTTGTGTAGCAGAAGTAAGAGAAAACCAACACAAACCAAGTGATGGAAAACAACTAATGGATTTAAGCAGATGCAAAGATCTATGCTTTTAAAAACAAATATATCAAGTATCAAAAAGATTTATTATTACTAGTACAGTGTTCAGAGGCATCAAAAGCCTTGAATATTGCTTATAGGTTTAGGATGAGAGCTGTAGCTAGCAGTGAATAGACAGAAATCTCTGTTCTTTAACCATGTGGGACTCTGGGCTTCTGTTCATAAAGAATTAGCATTGAGTTTATAATTAGAGTTTAGGAAAGAATCTAGGGTGATGCACTAGGTTAATTACTGGACCCTGCAAATCTTCCAGGAAAAAAATGATGGTTGGTGTCAGCAACAATGAAGAGTTTACAGGAGTCACCCTGGCAAATGGTCTGGACAATACCACCTGAAAACATACAACTGCGAGAGTAAATACTCTGTGTGTGTACATGATCATGGACAAGTGGCTCTTGGTGGTCCTGCTCGAGCATGGGTGTTGGATCAGATGATATCTAGAGGCCCTTTCCAACCTCAATCATTCTATAATTTGGTGACAAACTTCACAAATAGACATTGGAAACAGAGCTGCAGTACCCATATCTCCAAAATGAAGTTTGTACAAGTAGGTGAAATTGCACTGCCAGGATGAATTATGTGTGCTCGTAACTGGTATGCACATGAATGTCAAACTTTGTATATATGCATACCTGGAAGTGTAATTGAAACTTTGGAGGTTGCATGTAGAATGTTAAATGTTTACTAAATTCTTCTAATTGTCTAATATTGTGACTTATTTACTGTAATGCTGATATTGATCCTGAAAGTATACTTCACATCTTACTAGCTAATTATCAACCATTAGTGAATTTATAAAGCACTTTGATCCTGATTTTGGTTTAAGATACATGAAATGAGTGGCCTCTTCCTGTGGCACTTCTTGCAAAACCATCTTCTCCCACAGATTAGGGCTCGGGATGAATGGCTCATCGTCATCACTAAGATTTAACTAATAATAGTAATGAAAGAACTTATTTAACTGCTGGTCTTGTAATGAGGGCCAGTATGTGCTGTAATGATAAAGCCAGGCTAAGAGCAGGAATTCAAACACATAATAAAAACCTAAGCTCACTACCAGTCCTATGAGAAGTTAGGATGGCTTACAAAAGCAAAGCAGCTTAGCCCAGGACTCACAAAGCCACTGGGCAACAGGGTTACGACTAGGATCAGAGTTTAATAAAGGGGCTGAAGTGAAAGATTTGTTAGTGGACAAGCACCATCAGGAATGAGATGAGGTTTTAGACAACAAGAGTAAATACCTTACAAGAAACTTCAGGATTTGCTGGGCTCATCAACTGATAGAACTAGACCTGGAAGCTAAAAGATAACATTGGATTTTTGCAGGATAGGATATAATAAAAACTACAAATGTCATAGTTAACTTAGGACTTATGAGATGGATACAAGTTACTGCATTATAGTCAATGTCCTTTTTCAGAGTGGAACTAGAATTTGACTAGTCAACAGCAATTCTTCAGCTTCTGCACTCACTGATAACAAGAGTTTGAACTGGCACAGTTTTTACAGAGATTATTGCTGTCCTTCCTCCATTGTACTTTCAGACTCAAAGCTTACTGAGCTATATTTTGAGTAGGATTTGGGTAGGAATGGCAAGCACCAAAGAGAGATTTTCTGCTGGGTCCAATACTCTATGCATTAGAATATGAAAGGCAATAGATGGGCAGAAAAAACAGTATGTTTCAAATTCTGAAGGCATCAGGGTAACTACTAACAACAGGGATAGCTTCTAAATCAGCACTAGGGCTTCTTGACAGTAGGAACTAAAGGCCCAAAATTTGACTTGAGTAATACAGCAACATTGGGCCACAACGATGCCTAAAGGCAGGCACAGCAATGGCTTAACTCTGACTGTGCAGTAGGGAGGCAAACCACTAAGCTCAACATGCAACACTTACAATAAAGGGGTGAATGATCGATCTTGAAGGAAGTGTTTTTGGCCTCATTTAAGCTCAAACGTGCTTTACCTAACAGTCAGTGGAGGAATGTAATGTATTGGAAATTAATTTTGAAGCAAGACCTGAATCCACATGAGGGTAAAGGAATATTGAATTTGCAAAGGTCAGAGAAAAGGATGTTGCAACAATTGAATCATAACAAGACAAAAAGCCTGCGCAAAAGTGCATTGGAAAGTGCATCTTTCAGACAGTATTTAGAGAACAATTTATATGACTCATTGCTTAGAAAGTGAGAACTTAGGAAATTCAAGATCACATGTACTCTGTGGTGGTTAGCTACAGGCAGTTTCAGATTCTACCAGATCATTTTTAGCTCAAATTCATATTTAGTTAACAAAGCAGTATTAGACTAAGGCAGAAAGAGATGGACCTGGAACAAAAGGTAGTTATGAGTTGTCTGCAGAAAATATCTAGCAAATGAAAAGGGCCAAAGAATAGCTAGCTGGGAAATCTTAACAGAAAAATAGAGGACTGATAAGGACACCTTTCCTGTGACACACTAAATCAATTTTTTTGTCATTTATCTTCCTTATGCTTTATAGGTAACAATATTTTTTTAAAATCTCTAGACTCTTAAACTAAAAATAACGTAGCCACCTCATATCGGTGACTCCCGGCTGCCCTTATGGAATAGATGTGGAGAAGCCTTAAATTCAGTTTAACCTAATTCCTTCTTGACAATGATTAAACAAAATAGTACTATTAAGTGAGAGGCCTGCAGGTACCATCTCACACTTCACCATTACAGGCAGAGAACATGGATTTATTTCCAAATGTGAAAGTTAACAAGAACAAACGTCTGGAATGGTTGAAGAGCAGACAGTCATGAATGAAGAAATCATTGAAGAAAATTGGAATGGGAAGCAAAGCAGAAGACACTAGAGGAACAGCCACAGAAAACTGAGGGACAAGAACGGGAGAGGTATTAGTGATGCAGTGGAGTCACTCGTTCTACTGAAGGCTGAGCTAAACCAAAGCCACAGAACAAGCGCTAAAACTAGACAAGATAAAGATAACTGGTAAAATGCATTAGAAGAATGACAATGAAGTTACAAAAGCTAACAATGAACATTCAGAGGAAACAAAAGAAAGGAGATGTGTGCATAATTTAAAGAAATTTCAATATATAAATAGATTTTGAATATATATTAATGCATTCTAAATATGAGAACTCAAAAAGCAATCATGTTATAATTCCACATAAAATGTTAAACACAGATGTTATTCATTAGTTTGATGACCATTAAGAAAATTAATTATTTGTGTAATCTGTTTTAATACTAGTAGACTTTGAAAGAAGTCTCTGCATGCAAATCGGAACTTCTTCCAAGGTTACTGAAGACAGAAAAAGGAAGCTAAATAACAGAAGACTAGAGTGATGCAAAGGTGGGAAGGAAAATAAAGATGTCTTTGTGATTAGTGCAGTTATCTGTTCCCTGATCATAAGAAGTACCAACACTTTAATTAAAATATGCAGCTATTTCAAAGAGACTAAGGCCTAAAACTGACCTGTTTGTATTAAATTAGAAAACAGTTAAGAACAGCATTAATCATATAGAAGCCAAAGTATTAAACGTGTGCTGGATCACCAATATGGAGAAACCAGATGAAATGCTGTCTGACATAATGCTTATTCTTCAGCTCTCTTATCTCCAAAAAATTATGAAGAATGAACTACTTTTTGTCTCAGTCATACAGCATCTTTTTCAAGAATGAGGTGATTCCAATTTCTTGGTTATGTATGATCAATCATTTTGAGGACTATCTTCCTTTTACTACAACTACATTTAATCTCTGAGTTTTCATTATATTCAACATCTATTTATGAACTATTATGTAAAACAGCAGCTATGAAAACTTATGATCATACAATTACACCCTACGGAGATTTGATTCTTAGGTGAATTTTGTCAGGGATAGTCAAAGAAGCATTAGAAGGGAATTGAGAGGGAGTGGGTGGAAGAAGGATGCAAGGCTTAGTGCTGCTAATTACTCTTACATATCTATTTCCTGCGAGCTTTAATCCTTTAATTTTAAGGATCTCATGCCTTATGTCTCTACTAGATTTTGTAATTGTTTTTAAGCAGGAGTTTTAAAACAAGAATAAATACTAGCTTTAAATTCAAGATACGTGAATTAATAGTGCTTTTGATCATAACACTTCCATGTTGACTACACAACCAGAGACACTTTATTGATATTTTAAAAGACAATCTTAGAAACAGCTCAGCTGTCTGAAAGCATGTGTGTATGCATCTAAATCTGCCTCCAGAGAAACAAAACAATGGAAATTATTTAAATTATGTTATGAGAACAGTCAAAAATGTACAGAATGGCTCTGAAAACACAGTAAAAGATACTGTAGGATGTAAAGAACTAAAGCTACAGAAGTACAGAATTGTATGTTTATTAGTAACTACATACATACTACAAAAAAAAAATCTGTTGTTACAACTAATTTTTCCACTCAGAGTTTAAAAAGCAGTAACAATGTTGGTAACTGCAACAGAAAATGGTGTTCAGTTATTGAAAAAGAAAATATATAGCTTGCAATGGATATTACTACCAGTTTGAATATTTCATCAAATATAGAAACCTCTCGCATATACTACAGGATTCCTATATTATAAAAGACTTGTTCATTTACTTCACAGAATGCAAACAAAGAAAGAGATTATCTCCACAATGATGTTATAAAACACTGAAACAGCATTGCCTCAAAGTATCTGCTTTATGATCATGTGCAATAATAAAAACACGACTTTTTGCAAAACTGGTATATTGGAGATTAAGAGCTCCTTAAGTATAATTATATAATTATAATTTGTAATGCTTTATGGATGCAGAAGTTTAATGCCATAAATAGTTTACGCTTTGATGATATTTGAATTCTGAGACTTTAAAATTGATAAATAGTTTCTAATTCATGTTGCTTAGTAACATTGTCTCAAAGATGGGGCTCAGTCTCACAAAGATAAGTTTGCATTCACAGTTATGTTGCACAAGTCAGAGTACTGAATCACCTAGGTTTTGATATAATTAACATAAATAAATATCTTAAAATGTTAAGATTCACCTACTGGAACGTCCATTCTCAGGCTTCATCACTCACTATGCCTGATGATAGGTCTAGAGCACCAGAATCTAGAAAATTACTTGTCTGTCTTTAATGACTTAAGATGGAAGTGAAGCAAGGCAAAATCAGAGAAATTATGAAAGGAATTGCCATACCAGTTATTACACAGAGGGAAAGAGGACAGTCAGCTAAAAGATCTCATGACTTTCTTAAGACGAGATGAAACATCACCCAAAAGGAGTTGGGGAAAAGAGAGTGACACAGAAGTCTTACATTTGGGACTCTGAAGAAATTAACTTTTCAGGTCCCACTGTATGGCAACAAAATATTACACATGCTGACATCTACATAGAAAAAATGCCTCCATGCAACTCCCATTCAGAAAGCAAAACACTAACTCCACTGTATTCTAGAAGTCATGAAAATAATTTCAATTCTTGAATCACACCAGTTAGCAGTTTTCAAACAAATATGCTTCATTTTCCATGTTCTTAGAAGACATCTCTCAGCCTTTAACCTAAGAAGAGAGTTTTATCTCAGCTTCTAGACCAGAACAGACATATTCCTACTCAAAGATTTCATTTTAGTTGTTTCTGGAGAAGTTTGAACCAAGTGTTCATTCAGTCTTACCAGTGAAATCTCAAATGTTTTATCCACATTAAATTACTAATTTTCTTAATGGCCTCTTATATTTTGTTTTCCAAAACCTAAAAAACCTGCAGCATACACAAAACAACAGATCTCACTGAACAGATGTTTGGGAAGGTCTAAATATGCACGGTAGATTTGACATTTTATATCTACAGGTATTAATCTGCTATAATCAGATACAAGCATAAATCTTCCTGCACAGATACCTGAAGTATGTCATCTGCCACCATTGATTCAATTAATCTCCAATAATGCTCATCTGATCAAAGGTCAGGAGACAGGATATTCAGCAAATCATGCTCAGAAGAAAAAATCTCTTGCCTTAGCTGCTGTTTTGCCACTGACTCTGGCTTGTCTTCCTCTACTTTTTCTTCCCAGCCTTGGAAAGAAATGCAAACACCAACATTGATCCCTTTTCCACTGTCTCAGCAAACCCTGCTTACTGTATTAATTGCAGAGTTAGACATTATGCATTACTTCCATTGGTTACTTTGCCTGAGTTTCCAGTGTGGCAAAGCCCTTAAAGGCGATTTCTGTAATAACTTAATAACTACATTTTCCATTATCAAAGAAATGGTGGCAGTAAAAAAACTTACTCCATGTTTAATGCTTGCTGTTAAAGGGAGTACAAAGCAAACTCAGCTACAGATGTCCCATACCAGGTAGCCTACTCCCAAGTTTGCTCCAGAACATCAATAAACTCATCATTGGCTGCAAATCTATATGTGTGGAATGGAGGAATTAAATACACTTCTGTAATAGACACAAAATCCAGAAAAAAGGTCAAGTAATTTTGACCTCTTCCACATAAGCTAGAAACAGAACATTACAGGCCAGCTTCAGTGTCATCCACTTGTATCACTACTGAACAGTGTCACATCCAGCAGACTAATGGTTTCACTGGTAGTTGAGACAGACCTAACTATATTTGAAATTACTGTGCAAATGAAGCTCATTCAGTATGAAACATATTTCACTGTTTTTCAGTTTCCAGCCTCGTAGGGAACATGCTGGCTCATCATCTTCATCTGCAAATGGAATGCTTTCTATCTTTGTTTCAGCACACTCAGCTTTTGCATGAAAGAAGTGCCTTTTTTGTCAAGCATCTGTGAATGTATTTGATATTTAGGATATAAAAACTCCACCTCCCGCTTACAAGCGCCAACTCTATAAAAGTAGTTATGCTAGTTACTTTTTTGGATTTTCCTGCCTTTTCTAAAACATCTGAATTTTCACTTAAATGGTCAAATAAACTATATCAATGTCAAGGGCTCTATTAAGTTCAAGACTATATTAATGCACATAAAGTCTGTGCTGAAATCATACTGTGAAAGCTGAGACTTAATGCTAAGCATAACCTTCATATTTTGCAAAGTAAAGCACAGCACTGAGGACCAAGCACTGTTTTACTCAGGTCAAACCGAAGATTCAGGAAAGCTTTGCAGATCTTGTATTGTGTTGTATTGTATTGTGCTGCGTTCTCCACATCTCCTTTACATATGCTGAGTTTACATCTCAACCTGAATATGCAGTCTTTGTATTTTGCTTCTCAAACTTTTGTACTCTCAAAACACAACTTAATTCTCTTGTAGCTTCTGCTGGTTTCTTAGGATAATGTTTTGTGAAATACTAATGGGAAGTGCATGGAAGAGTTACCTCTTGCAACCTGCAACATCTGTCCCCATGAAGATGAAGCATTTGGACAACTGCCACCATTACCTAATCTATGTTCACATTATGCTTCCCAGGCTGGTACAGCCAACCTTCGCTGAATGCTCATTACATCAGTATGGCAAAAAGTACACAGTTATGGCAAAGTTTACAAAATGAAAGTCAACAGTTCTGAAACTTTTGGATGAAATTCAAGAATGGTATTGACAGTACTCTTCATACTTTTATGAAATGATGCTGTGCTACATATGTATTTTAGGTTAAGAGAAATACTGGACATACAGACGCTCCTTCAAAAGGAGCTACATTTGCAAAAAGAAGTATTGTTTAGTTCAAGTCTGTGTAATTTGTGTCTTGCAGACAGAATTCAGGAGTTGGCCACTAACTCCAATTTGTCCAGTGTGCAGAAAACACAAGGTACTGCCAACAGTACCTCTAAATGTTCTCTGTTGCCCTATGCCCCAGTGTATCACTAGTTTCAAATTGCAGAACCGATGGAAAGACTACTGGTGGAAGGAGCATGGAAGTTCAGAGTATGTAAGAAATACTCTTAATGACAGGGTCCAATGCATGACATTTGTAGTAGAGCAAGTTTTTCACATCTATTTTTCCTTATAGACGAGTTTTCTATTTCTCTCTTTTTAATTTTCTTTAGAAATATTCCTTGCTAAACAGGAAAGGACCTGCCAAGAACACAAACATGCACTACTGAGAGGAAAGGGTGAAGAAGGTTACACGAGGAAGGAAAACATTATCTGTCTTCCCTTAGCACTGTATACAAAATAGATATTCAGTACACTTCCAGCAACAGATATGGAGCATTTCCTTCCATCTCCTTCCTCACTCTCATCAGAAATAAGGTTACTGTTGGGGTCTGTGTGGAAGACAAGATGTTCTCAAAAATGCTGTTTTCAAATGTAGTGACATTTCTTGTGACCGCTATAAAGACAGATCTGTAAAGCACCTCCCTACCATTACTGCTAAATGATCTCCATTTCTTCAATTGGTGTTAGCTTTCATCTCAAGTCAATCAAGCACAGGGAATTTTGATGCAGTCTGGATAGAAATCTTGTATATCTATCACTTCCTTGAAGTACTTAAAAGTCATATTTGGCTTCTATTAGTATTAACGAAGCAGAAGCTCACATACCACCAAAGGGTCTTCTAAATAAAAAGATACGAAAGTGATTTAAACTTGCCTTTGTCCTATTACTTGAACAACACAAAAAGAAAACACTATCTAATGTAGTACACAGCTTTGAAGGAACTTTTTAACCAAAATTTCATAAAAATCCCAAAACAATATGCTGCACACTTTACATGGGCCTCAGACAAAAGACTTTAAACCTATACCTTTTAACGTTTTTATGTTCAGATGAACAACTGCACATTTTAATTATCATGAATCAGAATTACCACCTAAATGGTACACTTAAAAAATAAGCTGAGATTGCATTCAGATTTTCGCATGATTTAGCTGTAATTTCCTAATTTTTATTCCAAGTCATTAAAAAATGACAAAAAAAGCGCCAGTATATCTGCTTTATATTTAGCATAAGAGATCTCTGCCAACGCATACAACATCAGGAAGACCCCAATTTCATCATAGTACGCTTGACCTCAATCTCTCTATGCCTTGGTGTGTACTTTGAGCTGCCTGATTATGGGTAGTAAGTTATTTGTTTCAGTATAAATCACCAGTGAAGTCCTGCATGCTGCATGCTTTTCCCTCAGCTTGCCACAACATAAGCTGTAAGCAGCTTGATTAAATGACTTATTACATTCATGATAGCAATAGTACAATCTAAGCAAAAGTGAATCAGGGATAAAAATAGTCTCAAAAATAATTTCCTGGGATTTCCTGGGTTTGGTTAGTATTAAGAAAGAACTCATAGTAGCAAGAAAATTAATACTGTGGGGGACCACCAGATGGATGAGGTTTTTTTTCCGGTGACTAAATATAAACATGTCACAAGCCTTGCCACAAAACCCCACAAAAATAGACCATGCTTAGCTAAAACTTTTAAAAACAAACAAACAAACAAAAAGATTTGTTACAGCACTTTTTTCAGTATGAAAGAATACAAATATATACCAGGTGGGATGGTAACAACCCATTAATATTTTCATATTATATTCAAAGTGAAAAGTTTCTTCAGGAAAATTCAGTTACAATAAATAACTTATTCAGTTGAAAAATCAAAAGAAGATGGCACACATAAAATTAAAAATATTTTGTTCAAGTTCTGGTGGAAGGTAAGAAAACCAGTGTTATGAAGTAAATCTTAAAAAAACCTCCCTGGACACTTAAGTAAATTTAATTTCTTTATGAGAAGATCATCCAAAAAATCTTTACTGCTGTAGAAACTTCACACTTTATTGAGTCACAAGAATTGTATCAGCTATTGGCATTTTTTTCCCTCCAAGACTGTAAAAGAAGTCTTCAAATTATTACTTTTAAAATAAAATCTGTCTTATCTCCAAGCTTCTGGAAACATTTTAAGGCATTACAGAATCTCATTTAATAACACATTACATTAAATATTATTATTGAGTTACATGAAAACAATCTACTTGCAAGTTCAATGATTACATTATCAGTTTAGGAAAACATGTTTTTCATTTAACATTCTTCTTACATTTGAAATTGCTTATATTACATTACCTATCCAGATAATTCAGCTCCACACAAATAATTAAAGACGTTTTATCCTCAAGACTAGCTCTTCTTCCACCTAATAAGAATTAATGTTTCAACCTTGCTACTACTTTTGTAACTGTTGCAAAACCAGTCTCCTAACACAATGTAACCTTCCTTCCCTCCACCCAAAAGCGAGTCCTTACCAGTGGCAACCCAGACAAACTTGGTGCTCAACATCAAAACGTAACCATGCACCAGCCATTAGACCCACATAGTAGCTTCCTAAAAATTCGTTTCATTCACTTTTCTATTAGCAATTAGACAGATGCAAAAAGTGATGAACCTTTTATTCAGATCACTGTAGAATATCTCTCGAAACTAATCCTGCAGTAAGGACTGGCAAGTATGAGCTGTAGCCACTAGGAAGCTCTGCTGAAAACGCTTGGACAGGCAAAAAGAGATTCCTGACAGGATGTATAGCCTTCATGCTCCTTTTATTCCACCACCCAGCATTGATACATCCCTTGTTTTATTACAGGAAGTGTCATTCACTCAAGACCCTACTGCCACTTGCAGTACTCAAAGATGTTGCATCTCTCTAGAAATCATTAGGAATTCTCTAAAGCAGATCAATTGAGTCTAAGTTTTAATTTCAAATTATCATGAAAGATAACAACAGACAGTACTTAAAGATTTCTACTCTGCCACTTGCACCTGAACAGAAGAACATTCTCTTTTGTACAGCAAATGTATGCAAACTTTTCTTCTTCTCAATTGATCAGTATTTTTTTAAGATGGAAAATTTAATTTTACTGGCTTGAAGATGGATTTTCCTTTTTGTGTGTGACAGCTACTGAGTCAAGATCACTGGAGTCATCATTCTTTTCCTGGTAATTGCCCTACAGTACAACAGCAAATTTTGCTTCTCAGGAAGTGTCTGATCTGCAGAAGCCACTTCAACAGCTCAACTTAAAATCCTCCTATGCCAATCTCCTCACCAGACACATACATCAACAACAGTATGGAAAGAAGGTATGAAGGACAATGTAAAGATAATGACACAGATAATTTATTTTTAGTGAAAATGCATAATTGCATGAACAAAGAAATGAAAAATACAATAATGAATTTGGCTTTCAGACAACAGTTTAGACACTGTGTTAAATCATGTATTCTCCCTGAATGACACTTTTCATGGTGATCTACTATCAAGTTTGATTTTAGCTCTATTTCCAGAAGTTAAAAAAGAAATCTTCTGTCTCATTTTATTTCCAAGTGATGCATATACTATGTGAAAAATTGATAAATGTACACAAAGCCTTCATCCTGATTTTGACCTGTCAAAGACCATTAAAACATTTATTTATCAAATAGGCGATATATCTCATGGGAGTAATCATTTCACTGATTCTGAAACAGCTAACAGTCTTTTATCTATGAAAGACAGGACTCCCAGTGGAGGAGCACTATAGCAGCCAAATGAACATAACCATTTTTCTAATGAAAATTTTTCCTAAAAGACCACAGGTTTCCATATGATGGGTCTCCCAATCCAAGAGCTACATTACAAATGTGACAGAGTAACATTCTCCTGTTAGAGCTGAAACAGCTTTAATGTTAAGAGAATCAGAACTGACTAATGGACAATTAGTATCTTGAAATATAATGTTATCACAAAAACCTCAAGGAGTGTAACTGCAATGGAAATCTGTGTTTATTTCAGCAAAATCAGATATGACACGTGGAAGCACTTTTTAATTAAAACAGGAATTATAGTACCTTGCATAAGGACTTAAACACAAATTTGTTATATCAGCCTGTTGGAATCTAAAGTAAGGAAATAAGATTCACATTTATGAAATATTTTTCAGGACACAAAACAAAACCTGATTACCATTTTAACAAAGGGACAATAATGAAAAGTACATATGGCTAGATATTGTGAGATGCCTTCCAAAGTGCTTTTAGGACTTCTCAAATTCCACACTAAATTTATAAAATATGTGTAAGCTAGTACTTACCTACAGAGGCATAATAATTTGGAAGTTCAGGATAAAGTTTGTTTGTATTCATTTTGGCTGAAAGAGAAAATAAAGTAGGAAATTATATGATGTGCTAACTGATATGCTAACATATGTTGCTGCATTTTATACAATGACTGCAGTTATCTAAGGAGCATTACAGAAGAAAGAAATGAGGACTTTGCCTGATCCTTGTCAAGAGAAATAAATCAACTTAGCAAAGAAATTACATGGTAAAGTCCCACTCTCCATGAGAGCACTTTGGTAGACCACAGAGCCAAGACTGTGTGTCATCTGGTCTATTGTAAGACTTCTAATTACTAAAAGATAATCATAATCTGAAAAAACCCTAAGTTATTAAAAATCTGTAAGTTTCCAAGAGTAGGACTCACATTTTATGTTAGGAAACTTCTTTTTTTTACTAAGAAGTTTCATTGTGCCACTGGGTTCTACCCATCAAATAAACATGAACGCTTCCTTTGAACTGTAACTATCAAAACACTATTTCTATAGCAAATTTGTCAGACAGGTGTGTTTATATAAAACAAACAACCAAAACTTTTACCCTTTATCACTCATGGCACTACCCCAACATGCTTTTAGTCTTTGTCCAAGGAAGAGTATTAATTAAACATTTTTATAGAGGTAGTTACTACCATAATAATTGTATAACATTCATTAGCTTTAATGCTATAATTTTATAAAGAAAATAATTGTCATCAAAAGGTTCTTCACCTGGTGGTGTTGGTCTAATGCAGGGTTTAGGGGGCTCTGGTCTTGGTGATGGTCTAGCAGATGGATCATTTACCTTAAACATACAAATTTTTATAAAAAGTTGCATTTTACATCTAGAAATAGTCTGTATCTTCATGAGCCTAGAGGTTTGTCAAGTTACACTGATAAAAGAAATCATTCACTCTTTTTCCACTGAAATTTTATGAACTTGAGAAGCACACTAAAGAACTAGTGACATACACATGACTGCAGAGTAATTCACCATAGTTTTTTTAAAAAATGGAAGTAAATTATTGTCTATCAGTAACATACAAGAAAACATCTTCTACAACCTTAGTAAATGAGATTGAATGGAAGACAGAAAAAGTAGAAAAATTAAGAGTATCTAAACCAAACTTTTACAATCATTGCCTCATATTTGATTATAAACCATCATAAAAACAAGGATATAGTGTGTGTAAAGCAAACTTGGCAACGTTCCTGTCCAGAAAAGCCTACCAGGGCAATATCAGAACAGATTTATTACTTGCGTACACTAACTGCAGTATGTTATGCTTCTAAGCATCCAATAGAAAAGTTACAAATGCCACATAAACATCAACATTACCACTGACTAGGAACCATATGGGAACAGAAAGAGTCTACATGAAAGACTGATGCACAAACTTTGTTCCCTTACAGTTTTTCCTGGGTTATTTCTTTGCTCTTCATTTTCATACACTTCAGTGAAGGATGCCAGAGTTTCATAAAGATCATCTGCTTGAGCAGGAAAAGGCACATCACCAAGCAAGATGGCACTAGCACGAATATCTTGCCCATAAAACCTGATACAAAAGAAAAGATACCAGGTATTTGATCATCATTACATTGCAATGTCTAGACAAATTCACCTTGTACAGATGTTCACCTACTCCTCCCTGGCCCTGCATTTCCCATACAGACAATCTATTAAGCAATAGTTCAATGCTGTAAATTTTGAAAGATAAGGAATTGTAGAAAACCTGAATAACTACCTACCAACCTATTTCAAAATTATCTTATCTTCACACTGTTCCTGGTGATATAGTATGCATGAGCTAGATCATCTGAAAGCTAACCACAGGCAAACTGAAGGAACTTACACTTTGGTAAAACACTGTAATGGAATTCTTAATTCATTGGAACCTCAAGTTTATGAATAGCAAATAGTTGAATAGCATATCTCAGGAATAGTCAAAACTTACTGATGTGCTGTAATTAGAATCAGTATTCATCTTTGTTGATAACAGCAAAATAAATCTTTTTATGAACATAGAACATACAAGGGCAAGACACTCAGAAGTTCCTTGGATTTTCAAATGAATAGGCTGCATAAAAGAAGCAGCAGTCTATAAGGTGGGTATTTTCTCAAAATCAATGATGTTCTAAACCAATTATTTTTTGTTGTTTGCTTCAAGTGGCCTAAAAGAGTATTTCTCATTATGCAGTAAATACCATTTACTCTACAGTACTGTGTTGGGTTTAGACAGCAAGGTTTGCCAGAAGTTGCCTCCACGTCAGACCAAGGCAATCTCAGCTGGCTCCAAGACAGACTTGCTGCTTGGTATCCAAGACTTGCTTGGTATCCAAGGATACCACCATCAGCAATGGTGGTAGCACCTCTGTGACAACATACTTAAGAAGGGTTAAAAATAAGCTGCACAACAGTAACTGTGAGAAAGAAGTGCAAGTATCTGTAAGAAACAATTCTCCAAACACTAAGGTCAGTAGAGAAGGAGGGGGAGAAGGTGTTCCAGGTTCCACAGCAGATTCCCCCACAGCCCATGGTGAGGCAGCTGTCACCTTACAGCTCGATGCAGAAGCAGGTAGACATGCCTGAATGAGGCTGTAAGACCACAGACATGTAGGAAAAGGTTCTTCACAGGATCTATAGACTTGTGCAGAAAAGAGTTCAACCTGGAACACGTTTGCTGGCAGGATGTATAACCCCATGGGAGAATCCACACTGGAACAGTCCATTCCTGATGGAATGGAACAGTCCAGTGTCTCATGGAAAGGAACTATGCTGGAGCAGCTTGTGAAGGACTTACTCTGGAGAATTCATTGAAGGACTGTCACTCGTGAAAGGAAGCCTATGCTGGAGAGGGGAAGAGTGAAGAGGGAAGAGTGGCAGAGACAAGGAGTAGTGAACTGACCTCATCTCTCATTCCTCATCCCCCTGAACTGCTCAGGGGCAGGAGGCAGAGTAGCTGAGAATGAAGTTGAGTTCAGAAAGACGGGAAGGGCAGGGGAAAGTGTTTCATTTTTCATTCATTCTTATTTCTCATTATACTACTACCTTATTAACTGTGAAAAAATTAAACTATTATCCGAAATTCTAGAGGGTTTTTTGCCTGATATAGTAACTAGTAAGTGATCGCCCTACCTTTATCTCATCCCTTAAGTTCATAATATTTTTTTCCTCTCATCCTGCTGACAAGGGAAGAGTGAGACAGCAGACTGGCCATCTGGTGGGTAACCAAAGTCAATCTGACACATACATGATCTCTAAAAATTAAGCCATTTCAAGATGTCTAAATTAAAGAAACCCTTGCCCCTCAAGAAACTCTAAACTCAGCATGATATCTTCTCACAAAAAACTTTTTTTTTCAAATGTAATGTGTACTAGTTAATTTTGACACTGTGATGTCACTGAGTCTTCTAGATTTGAAGAGCACTTACTTGCGATTTGTTTCTTTCCTTTCAATTAAACAGGTTCCTTCAAGAGATACACCTGCAAACAGTCCTCGAGATTTGCAGTATGTATAGACAGCAGCAGAGCTTCTCAGGGCAACATCACCTTCTAGGTTCCTGAAATAAAAAAATTAGTTCACATTCTTCAATATGGCTTTCCAACATGAACAGCAATTGTTTTTTAAATTTAATTCTGCCAAAAATCAGCAACAGCTTCACTTCCCTCTCTTCCTATAAACTCTATTGAATATCTTCAAGTGAATCAGACTTGAAATCCATTTTGAGTTTTTATCTCAAACAGGATCAAGTACACAGTAATTAAGTTGTCAGATAAGGTTTCCTATGAATCACTGAACAATGCTGTCTCCTCTGAATGCTTGAAATTAGACCTCTTCTTGCATTCAGAAGTCTGAACACTATTAATCCATGTTTGATCATGTTTTAAAATTATCTGATTATACTTCTGGTGATTTGGAACAATGCCGCACACGGGAAGATGCAGACAATCAATATGATTGATAAGCAGGCTTCGACTTATTGGGGTTTTCACACACTTATATACAATCCACTCATTAGTAAGCACACTGGGCAATATCCTATTGGTTGGCAAGTAAAAGGTACATTTGCTGTCCCAATTACTACTGTTTCTAGCACCTTGTTATTGTAACACAGCTGGATTCAAGGACATGCTATCTTTGCCTTTCCCATGAGAACCTTCATAGCTTCTTCGTGCCCTTTTCCACACAGTCATTCTCCCACAATTCCCCCTTTTTCTTTTTGTAGGAATAAAACTGGGGTACGCAGCCTGTGCATACTGCAACGATAACAGAATTTTATCATATGCCTCCAAATATGTTTTTCAACCAATCTCCAAAGGGATCATCAGAAACTGTGATTTTGTTCATATTATCCCAGATCAGACATGAAGATGTTGCAAGACAGCTCATGAAGCACCTAGGAAAGAAAGATGACATGCATTGCCCTCCCTTGATCTACAGACCTCTGACATCTATGGAACAGACCCTTTTATTTTGTCAGAAAAAATAAAAATAAAATCAGTAAAAAAAATTTAACATAAAAACGGCAAAGCAAGGTACATGTCCCATGAACGCAATTTGTGGCAACTGGGCTTGGTAAACTTGGAGAAAAAAACCTAACCTTAGGGGGAACCTAACAACAGCCTTCAAGGATCTAAGAAGAGGAAATCAAGAATACAAACCTAGGCTCTTCACAGCAGAGAATGGACATAAATAAGACAGCCATAAATTGAAAGAAGAAAAGCTCTGATCAAGTGTAAGGCAAGATTTTTCATGATGAAAAATCAGCTGAACAGTAGAACAGATTGCCCAGAGAGCTTGATCAGTCTCCACCATTGGAATGACTGGAATAAAGACCTGAGTAACCTGATCTGAAGATGTAACAAATCTTGCTTTGAGCAGGAGGCTGAAGAAGAGATCTTGTAAGGTGTGCTCCCACTTAAATTATTCAGTGATTACCATTTCATCCTTCAAAATAAGTTGGCTTAATCACTTCAGATTTAAAAGTAATTGGGTTTTTTTGTATTTTTTGTTTACTGTCAGGCAGATCTGTGGTGACAGAAAGCACAGATGCATAGATGAACGAAAATAATAGTTTGGTCAGTCACAGTAGCACATGTAGTCTTTACTGAGCCAAGCAGTCTCATTTAAAAAGAGAGTAAATCTCAGAACAATTCCCTAATAACAATAAATGTCTTTATCAGGAAAGGAAAAAAAATTAAAAAAGGGAACAAGCCACTGAAAAAGCGTAATACTACAAGAACACCAAGGTTCAGTAAACATACAGATTGACAAGGTTGTTTTGCACAATATTAAAAAAGCCACATCAATGTTTACATACAGTTTTTAAACTATCTTCAGTACTTAATTCTACTCCATATTTAAACTTCTCCCACATTAGGAAAGTATTCTACTCACCTCCCCAGAGGTCCAACTGCCACAGTAAGATTTCCTCCAAGTGTAAGATTTCCTCCTTTGGCAAAAGCTTCTACTGCTCTTTCATGATTCAATATTATCACTAAGTCTGAAACCTATAAAATATTAAATAAATCTACTACATTTTTAAAGATGAAAGTTAGAACAGCATGGAAGAAGTATCTCAATGCAGGAAGATATGAAGGAGAACACATGGGAGTATTGAAGGTATTCCCTTACAGAAATAAAAACTAGCTCCAGATTTATCAAGGTTTTAATTCAAATAAGAATTTTTTCAAAGAAATATTTCCTTTCTTGTAAAGGATTTTTTGGAAATAAGTTTCATAAAATATGATTATTTTTCTGTAAAGTATTTTGAAACTAAAAATATTTTGGCTACATTTTAAGTCAAATTTGACTGCTTTTTTCCCAAGTGCTGATAAACAGCATTAGATAGACAGCAGTCGTAACAGAAATCCCGTTTTAATTCAAAATATCCCAATTAAGATTTTTTTTCCAATAGCTTTTTAAAAAATTATAAAGGCATTTTGAGATGCGAAGAGAGATACCAAGTTAAGAAAATCACTTTGATCCTGCCCTAATAGAATTGATAACAGCAAGACAGCTGGAAAATTGCTGTCCAAGGGACAAATAGCAAAAAATTATTGACAAAATTACATTTTCTTGACAATAAATTAAGGATTTCATAAGAATTAATATCTAATTTTTTAAGACTTGAATCTAAAAGATTTTGCCAGCTTCATCAAGAAAATATTAAACTATATAATTCAAGAACAAAGTATGTTTTGAAGGATTCAAATGCAAAATGAAAAAAAGGAAAATCACTATTTAAAATAGACTTTGTCTGCGGTGTCACAAGAAACATACATCAAAGAATTTCTACTACTGTTTAAATTGATGTCTAGCGCCAGTACTGCAAAACTACAATTCTCTTTGATTTTACAAATTGCAATGAAAGTCTGTTAGAACTCTTTTCCCAAACCAGGAAGCATATGAAGGAAGGATAGGTCTTTCAAACACAAGCAAGATCCTATAAAGATCACTCCAGATCAAATGAAAGATCAGTAAACACACTACATGCATTAAAAAAATAATGTTCAACTGAGTAGATTTATGCATTAAAAAAATAATGTTCAACTGAGTAGATTTACTTTCACAACTTATCATGGACTATCCAATAGGTATGTTGACTATGCAAGGACTACTGTGTCTGATCTTTCATCTAATGAACCTTACTGAAAGCCAGTTTCAGAAAAAACTTGCAACTTACCCCAAAGTCCAAACAATGACAGCAGGGAATACAAGAGGAAATACCAGATTATTTGCTAAACAAGGCTAGCCCAGAGGTAACACACACACAGTAAGAGAGGCCCTATCCCACATATAAGATGGCTGGCATGAGGAGCTTCATCCAGGGATGAAGGGAGAATGTCATTCAGGATGCTGCTGCCTCTTACAAGTTAAGAGGATGAAACCTAATTGAATTCGTAGAGAGAGAACCTTCAAGGAAAGCATTAGATGAATTATAAAATTGGTGTTTAATTTGGAAAACCTGCAAATACTATGACTGCTGAAATCTGTGATTTTATTCTTGCTGTCTGAAACCACCCACAAATACCACTGCAACTATGCCAACTATAATCTCTCCTACAGGAATAAAATTCAATCAATTTCTATAAGGTTTAAGTTTAAATATGAATAACTTAAGTTACTTATAGTAACTTATCAGTACCTGAGGGGGTCCTACAGAAAGGCAGGGGAAGGAATTTTTAATATGATATCAGATGGGAGGACTAGAAACAATGGATGTAAATTGGAGGGGTGTAGATTTAGACTTGACATAAGAAAGAAATTCTTTACAGTGAGGGTGGTGAAGCACTGGAACGGGTTGCCCAGAGAGGTTGTGGATGCCCCCTCTCTGGAGGTGTTCAAGACCAGGCTGGACAGGGCACTGAGCAACCTGATCTAGTGGGAGGTGCCCCTGCCTATGGCAGGGGGGTTGGAACTCAATCATCTTTGAGATTCCTTCCAACCCAAACTATTCTATGATTCTATGAAAGGAATGCTGAAATTGGATTCCAGGATCCTAAGCTACTTAAATACTTCTGAATAGCATCTCTTCTCTAGAAGAAGTAAGAAAAATTGTAAGAAAACAGAATTTTGTATGTTAAGTAAAATTTCAAATGAAGGACATACTATTTGTCAGAAAAAACATCCTCTCAGAAATAGCTTCTGTATTGAAGTTATTTGAATCTATTTCAATAGGAAATGCTTACATTATCTGAAATAACAGAATGAGATGACTAAGGGGAAGTTTCATGGTCAATCAAAGCACATGAAATGTTTGTTCCATTGTGAGAAAACAGCAAAAACCCCTCCAGGGCCCAAAACCCAATCCTTGGGGCTCAAACTCAATGTTTTGTAATTAACTCAGACCCTGTAGTTAAAAAAGCAAAGGAAACTCCTTATAAAACACTTAAGATTTTGAATTCCGTGTCCTTTAAGAAGTGTGCAGTAATGATGCCTAAGTTCACATAGTGAATAATAAGAATACAATAAAATACCGATCCGTTGCTTGTTATGTGAGTGCTGGCTGACTGGCTATCAAGGACAAGGATAGCTGGGTAGTTGTACACAATGTGTACTGATGTTGGGCACCCAGATCAACTATACATGGATTCTTCATAAGAATGGAACACTCATAACAAGAAATCTTGTTAGCAGCACACTGTTCCTTTGACTTTTTTTGGGAATCACCAGAACACAAGCTAAACAGAGCACGGAGAAGGACAGAACTGGAGGCCAGAGTGGGGAAAAGGAGGAAAGCCAGAAGCAAACAAGGGTGAAGGAGCTGTGAGGAAAAAGAGATGGGAAACAGAGGCAGAACAGGTCTCAGATAAACAGGAATTCTCTAAACATGTTGAGAGTCCCTTACTATTTCTGCTCTCTGGAAACTGGCTTGTTTTCTACATAATTTCTTCAGAGGTGGCACTATCAGTTTTGATGCTCCCAAACTGTAGGGCATGAAATATGGTAACATTACCTAGACTCCACTTTAGTCTACCATCAATTACTTTCACTGTTTCCTGCCTGCAAGAGTCCTTGTGAACTTTAACAAAGAATGTGATACAGTACTAAGTATAGGATATACTTCTAAATAACTCCAACTGGCTTATACCTGAACACTAATAGGAATCTTTCAATAAGGGAAAAATTCAGTCTGCTAGGAGTGAGATATGGAGAAACAGCTGTTATGTCCCCTATCTTGTTTATCTTGTATAAATGAATTTTGCAATACTTTTTTACAAAGGAAAATAGCTTCTACTTAGTCACTAACATTCAGATTTTTGTCAAAGCATTTTAATTTCTTGCAAAAAAGGTTATGAAGAAGTATTTTGGGTGCAATATTATACCTCAATTCCAATTTCAAATCCACCACCAAGGCCAGCAATTCCAATTGCAGATGGAGCAGACCAGGCTGTCAAAACAAAACAAATTTATAGAATTTTTAACAGACATTACAGGAAATACTACTTTTATTATTAGTGTTAAAAAATGCAAAAAAATTCTCTGTTCTGATCCACTTCATTGAAATCACATAGCTATCCTAGTTTAACTCACAGAAAGAAATTTTAGAAATACAGACTCATGTGATCTAATCACATTTTGTTACACATTATTCATCATACAGTTGTACAAAATTTGATATAATTCATTCTTCTAATGAGCTTTTATATGGTTTTACATTTTCTACAAAGATAGTAAAGCATTAACATCCAGTCAAAAGTAGGTAGAAGATTTTGAAAACAGCTTTCAAACGAAGAACTGTCATCTACTGGATTGAATCCTCATACAGCTTGTGCTTTATGCTATGAAAAGAAATAACGAAGAATTATATTTTCCCTTACAAGAGGAAAATAGCCACTTACTTCCATTAGGAAGACGAGCTAATACAATTCCACTTCCACCTCGAGCAGTCACTAAAAATCCAGCTTTGATAACGGACAAAATTGCAAGGCCTTTGGCTTTGGCTATTACATGAGCTGAAATGGCAAATTCAAGATCTTGTAAGAGAAGGTCTTTATTTAACAATTTTGAACACATAAGACACAATGAAAGTACTCTAGATCCTCATTCTTTTATAAGTTATGGTCAGTGAAAACAGGAAATTGGAAAAGAGAGAGTATGATTGGAACAAAGGAATCCTGTAAGTTTTAGATGAATTAAAACATTCTATTTACTCACGAGGTATGATTTTATCAGGTCCATTTCTGGAAGTTATTTCTGTAAATTCTCGTAATATTTTAGCTGCTTTTTTAGCTTCTGACTTCAGGTTGGAAGGTATAGGGTTATTCACTGTAAAACATGAATGAAGTATAAAATTATACCTATGGTCAGCTTAGCATAGCTCATATAAAAATAAAAGAGTGTAATTTGTATGGGAAAAATAATTCTTTACAAATAAAGAGTAAACCACGCAAACAGGGAAACAGCAAATATAAGACCTGATCTGCATCAGATACATGCTTTGCCTCTGATGGTTGTAATGGAAGATGGCAGAAACAGCAGCTCAGAAATACAAAATCTACACTAAGTCTCATGATTTCTGATTTAGAATTACTGCATTCTACCGAGAACCACAGATTCATGGAGTTGGAAGGGATCTTCAAAGGTTATCTAGCTTGACACCCCTGCAGTGAGCAGGGACGTCCTGAACCAGATCAGATTGCTCATCAAGCCTGGCCTGGAATGCCTCCGGGGACGGGCCCACCACCACCTCTCTGGGCAACCTGCTCCAGTGCCTCAAAACCCTCATGGTGAAGAACTTCCTTCTAATGTCTAATCTAAACCTGCCCTGCTCTAGTTTAAAATCATTGCCCCTCATCTTATTGCTACATGCCCTGGCAAACAGTCCCTACTTATCCACTGCCTTCATGCTTTTATAAATAACCACAGCCCCCCAGCTGTCTCCACTTCTTCAGAAGTCACAGCATCTTAGTCTCTCCTCAAAGTAGTTGCTGCACCAATGTGATTATTCTAATTGCTCTTCTCTCTAACACCATCAACCCTGCTGTTCTTCAAACTGCCAGCTGTTGACCAACGAACACTAAAATGTTAACAGGAGATTTTTCTTACAGAGCCAAACTGACTCAGTAACACATGAATAAATTATCAGACCAAAGATCTAGCTTCATCTCTGAAAAGAACTAGAGACAGTATTTCCATCAAATTCCACAGTTCTTAAATTCACAACAGCATAGAAGAAAGTGTCCAGATAGAATCAAGTTTCAGTCAAAAGTCACTGAGTGCTGTTTCACACCAATTCATTCTTTCAGCTCTTCACTATGGGCAAGATTCCCACACAAAGCCATGAAGGTGAGGTCCAAATACATTGCAAGATTAAATCAATGAAACTTGGAGAGCAATTCAGCTCAGACTAAGTGAAACGCCTAGCAGCAAATTGGCCAAGTTTCAGTCCAGGATCCATTGACTAGAATAGGAATTACACCCTTGCTTGTCTAAGTGAAGCACATTCCAGAGTAAGAGATATTTTGACAGCTGTGTTTCTGAACCAGCTTCTCCTGTGAAATCTTGTAGCAATATCTGGCTTTGGTAGAAATGCAGCAAGATTAATATTAGAGAATTTTAAGTGACAGCACAAGATGTGCAGAAGTATCAGCCTCTCTGGGAACAGAAGCAATAGATTCTGAAGAGCACTATGGTAACAAAGGGAAGACATAATGAATCTATCCTAATCATCCCTTCTGTTTTCAGAAAGTTAAGATGATGGCCAGGTCCCCAATGTGTGAAAGGATAAAGTAAAGGGAAGCTCTAAATTCCAAGAGCGCAAGACCTTCAGAAAAAAGCTACCAATACTTGTAATTTTCTCTATTATTGAAGTAAAGCTGTCAGCCACTGTCATGGTTCAACTCAGCAACTAAGAAGCACACAGCCACTCACTCATTCTTCATACCAGATAAGTGGAAGGGTAAAAGTGAGATAACTTATGGGTTGAAATAACAGGTTAATAATTGAAATAAAATAGTAACAACAACAATAAGAAAAATTATGATAAATCACAATGAAAAGAAAAATAACAAAGAAAATAAAATCCAAGAAAAACAAGTGATGAAAAAGAAAACAACTTCTTACCACCAACCCACTGATGTCCAGCCAGTCCCTGAGTAGCAGCTCCATGGCCATTCTTCCCCCTAGTTTTATTGCTGAGCATGACATCCTACAGTATGGAATATTCCTTTGGTCAGCCAGGGTGAGCTGTCCCAACTGTGCTCCTCCCCAGTTTATGATAAATCTCCAGTCTGCTCAGCTCAATGGTGGGGCAGTGCAAGGAGCAGGAAAGACCTTGATTCTGTCTAAGTGCTGCTCAGCAATGACTAAAACATGCCTGAGCTATCAACCCTGCTTCCAACACAAGTCCAAAACACAGTCCCAGATGAGTTACTATGAAGAAAATTAATTTTTCCCCAGCCAAAATCAGCACAGTCAGTTTGCAGGAGTTTTGAATACATTTTTCTTCCTTGGTTCGCCAGGGCGGAACCACATGAGCACAGGAAGAGGCCAGTAGTCCAGAACAAATCAAGAACAGGCAGTTTAACAAACCGGTCTCCACTGCTTCTGTTGTTTGTACTTAACATAACATTTTCAAAGTCAGAGGGGAAACATTACCAGCATGTCAGACGAGAAAACCAGGAATTTTTATCTTTCATCTGAAGACGGCATGAATAATACACCTTCAGCATGTTATAACTTACAGTTAATATTATAATACATGTTGTGTAGTAATTTGTATAATAAACCAAACACTTCAGTACATAAATTATCACTTAATATGTTTTATAAGACTAGAGGAGGGTCACCTGCCCAGTCTATTCAAAATACACATTTCATGGTACTTAATTATTCCTATGGTTTACCAAAATTGAAGTGGAAGATATGCTTCATTTCAATTGTGATAAAATGGACAGAAACAAGTCAAAGCATGCAGAACTCCTAGCAAAGTAAGATATTCAAAATAAGACAGGTGCATACTGGAAACATTCAAGATTTGGAAAGAGCACAGAAATTATATATTTCTAAGCACAGAAATATATCATTACTAGAGAAATTCTTGAGCAAATTACTTGAGCATTCTTATCCCTCTGAAAAGGTACTTTTTCTGACTGATGTTGTGGGGTTCCTTTATTACCAAGGAATGGGGGAGATGGAGAGAGATTTCCTTGCCTAACTGTACACCACAACTAAATGCAAAGATAACTTCCTGTCCTCAGAACAACAGCAGTAACTTCATTTTCTCCTACATCCTACTGATTTAATATTGCAAGTCTATTAAAGAAATGTTCCACAAATACCCAGTTTTTAATAAAAATACTATATGAAATAATTTGAAATGAGCAGAAGTTCCACGTTCCATCTACCCCTGCAGTAATGCAAGAAATCATCTCATAGCACTGTTTTCACTATTAGCTTTTAAGCACGCATATATAATAGCCTACTTTGTATTCGAGTAACACTCAGGAAAGAGGTAACCAGGAGCAATGACACAATAATATCTATCAGGAGGATATACTGACTGATGGATTCAGGATGCCATGGCCAGAGAATACTCAGCTGGGAGTAAGTTTCATTTGCACTCCTGCTTGTTGTTGAAAGGAGAAGATAGTGAGGATATGTGAGTCAGCAACACAAAACCCATGGGGGAATATCACACCAAAATTGATTAACTGCTTAATTTGTAAGCTGATGAGGCAAGAGCGTCAGCCTCGAATTTACGTTCTGACTAACAGTAGAAATGTGATGGCTGAACATTTAGCGAATAAAGTGTAATAAAGAATAACTAAAGCCTTATACTTAAAAGGTATAACTAATTCCAATATAATACAAATTCTGCTGAATATGAGCAGATGAAACAAAACATGGTGGTGTTATGAGAACCTGAACGTAAAAGTACAGCTTCCAAGGAGACTGACAATAAAGTGGACACAAAACTTTACATGCAGATTTCATACATATATTGCCTATGTACGTATGACCTTTGAAGTGAGACATGGTTTTGAGTTGTTTTAGTTACCAAAAATAAGAAAATAAGAAAAACCTATGGCAAATACCTTCTATGAACCTCAGACAGTAATTCAGTCGTCACTTTCACTTGACTAAGAAGTTCAGATACAGTATTAAGAATAATATAAAGCACAGGTGATTTGCAAATACCCTTAGTTATAGCAGAAACATCAACCCTAAAAAGCCTGTATGAACAGAGAACATACAAAGCTATAACTAAGAACAGTCATAAACACAACTATTACAGTCAAGAAAGGTTAAATAACATCTAATGGAAAGGAAAAACCTGAAAAGCAAGAAAGTGCAGTGTTGGGAATGAGCCTGTGCAAGAGATTTCAATTCAGCTTTAAAGAGACAAATGTAATTCTGGTTTCACAAATGTGTAACACTGTGGTACTGTGGTAGCCAGGTCCAGCTTTGGGATTTCAGCTACCATCTGACAGCTGGAATTCACAGAATGGCAGGGATTGTGGAAGACTTCTAGAGATCATCTAGACCAAACCCCTGACAAAGCACGTTCACGTGGAACAGGTGGGAGAGGATCACGTCCAAGTGGATTTTGAGCACCTCCAGAGAAACAGACCACAATTTATCTGGGCTGCCTGTTCTAGACATCATCTAGACCAAACCCCTGCCAAAGCATATTCATGTGGAACAGGTTGGACAGGATCATGTCCAAGTGGATTTTGAGTACCTCCAGAGAAGTAGACCACAATTTCTCTGGGCTGCCTGTTCCTGTGCTCTGCCACCCTCAAAGTGAAGTTTTTCCTTTTCAGATACTGGTACTTTTCCCTTTAGATATTTATCAGCATTGGCAAGATACCCTTCCAGTCTTTCTAAGCAAACCAAGACCCAGGTCTCTCAGCCTTTATTCATGAAACAGATGCTCCAGTCCCTTGATCATCCTCATTGCCTTTCACTGGCTTCTCTCCAGTAGTTCATTGTCTTTTTTGAACTGAGTAGCCCAGAACTGGACACAATACACCAGATGTGGCCTCATTAGGGCAGAGCAGAGGAGGAGGATAAGCTCCTTTGAACTGCTGGCCACACTCTTTCTAATATAGTCCAGGATACCCCTGGCCTTTCTGGCAGCCACCAGGGCATATTGCTGACTCATGGTCAACTTGTCCACCAGTGCTCCCAGATCCATCTCGGCAGAGTTGCTTCCCAGCAGGTCAGACCCTAACCTTTATTGGTGTATGGGGCTATTTCTCTATAGGGGCAGGATGCTGCTCTTGCCTCTCCACCCAACTCGCTAGCCTGTCCAGGACTCACTGAACACAGTTAGTACTCCAAATTTTGTGTCATCACTAAATGTGGTGAGGGTACACTGTCTCCTCATGCAGGTCACTGATGAACACGTTGAACAAGATCAGGCCCCATACTGATCCTCAGGAACACTGTATGTAAGAAATGTGATAAAAGTACTTATGCCTGTTAGCTACTATTATGTATAGTGTCCAAAAGTATAAAGTTTTTGTTCAGCTGCCCGTTTAAATTTTGCCACCAATTATCTATGCATTTCTAGACAACAGGGTCTCACTTTTTTCATATAGAAAATTTATTTTCACACCATTTCATGGTGTGAATATTTTTTATTACTTTTGTCAACTAAGAGGAAATGACTTAACTAAACCAAACAAAAAGAGCATCAATTGGTAACTTAATGGGATTTCAGCCCTCAATCACACCTTGAATTAATGACTTCCTTAAGAAAAGGAATTTAAAAAAAACCCCAAACATATCATTAAGCCACAACAACAGACCTGTAGCACACATTATTTGATTAATTTGATGAGTTTTACTCTCAACAGTTTTTGTACTAAAGTCAGCTTGGAGGAAATTCCTATTAGGGATGCTGAATTTCCCCTCATCTCCTAAGAAGAGAGAGTTGGAATACATGAGGGTAAAATAATACTGACACAATGCTAACAAGACACTAAAGAAAAATGTATTCTCTTTGTGCAGGCAAGATGTTTAAACTGATGTCTTGTTATTTCTAAGGAACTGTGGCATGTGAAGACAGTCACTACCTGCTTGAGGTATAGCTGAATCAGAGGATTTATTTCAAAAGCAATATCTGACTTCTGCTCAGTTGCCCAGAAGACACTGCAGTGAAACACCTGTAGCCAAGTCTCTTCAGAATTCCTTGTTACTTTGAGCAATTCCAAAAATGCTAAAATCCTGGGTCCACAGTATGGCAACTGAGTTGAGGCCTTTGCACTAAGTGAGAGGACAATCACAATGGGCATGGGAAAAAAAAAAAATCACTCAGTTTGCATACAGAGTCAGAAAAAAGCACTTCCAATAAGACAGAGACAGTGACAGAGCTCTAAAAGTACCAAAGGCAGAGTTACCCCAGGGGCTGTCCGAGACTAACAAGTGAACTCTTTGAAGAATTTCTACAACAATTGCAGGCTTTTGCTCAAAACATGCCACCACACCTATCCACTCTGCCAGACAAACCTTGGGAAACAGTCTACTCAAAACAATTTTAGCAAGTCTTTCAGAAACAGTTACTGCAATATGTTTGATGTGTAAACAGTTGGTACCTGCCCACCAAGTAAGATTAGTAGCAGAAGGTAAGTTAGAGCTAGGAATTCAGTTCTGCCTAGTGCTTCTCATGTTAGTACAAGAGTTGGTATGGTATGTGAAATTTAGACCCGGGGATAAAGAAAAAATCTCAAAGGAAATCTCAAAGGAAATCCCAAGTTTGGCTTGCTAACTTTATTTTAATCATTAAGAATACACTTCAAGGCAATCCAAGGAGGTAAATAAATGCACTAAACTTTCCAAAAAGAGCTTTAAGTAAAATAAAGCTGTGCTTTTTAAAAAAAATCCTAGAAAAACATCTTGCTTGTATTTTCCCCAGGGACAGAAATACAGAGAGAACAAAAATGTATCAGACTACAATCCTTGTGTGCACTACCCAACATCTGAATATAATAGTAGCTTACATGAAAAATGTATTTGGTTACCTTAACACAAACTCCAACTATTTCCTGTAGAAATATTTCCTGCCCTAGTTCTACCCAAGCTCTTAGATTGTCTTTGTCACAGTACCATTTCTCTCCCACTAAGCCATACAGCTGATTCTTCATAGCAGCGTTGCATCACAGGCTCTTTTACAACAATGTAATGACATAGATGTAAATTGGAGGGGGGTAGATTTAGACTTGACATAAGAAAGAAATTCTTTACAGTGAGGGTGGTGAAGTACTGGAACGGGTTGCCCAGAGAGGTTGTGGATGCTCCCTCTCTGGAGGTGTTCTGGACAAGGCCCTGAGCAGCCTGATCTAGTGGGAGGTGTCCCTGCCTATGGCAGGGGGGGTGGAACTCGATGATCTTTGAGGTGCCTTCCAACCCAAACTATTCTATGATTCTATGATTCATAGAAATGACATCAGAAATAGTAATTTTTAGTAATTTTAGAAAGCATGAACTTGCTTTGTAAATTCTGTTAGAGCCCATCTCAAATGCATGAGGTTGACATTAACTTAAGAAGATGTACTCTCTCCCACTGCTGAAGACTGAGAAAGCAGATCAAGATTCAAGACAACCATTCTCCTCACTCCCCTCCACAAGACATAAAAACATAAAATACTTGATCTCAAATTTACTGCTAGGCATACCTATACACAAATACAAACACTGTATTCCAGAATGTCAACTCCAGTTGTCCATGACAACTTCTGCATACAGCCTTACTTTTCACCACCCAAAAATGCACAGAAAGGCACTGGTGAATCTATTTCCTGTATTGACACCTCTAGGCACTCCAGTTGATAAAAATCAAGCAGAGCTACATGTGAGAATGACATTACTGACTTATCTGGTCCTTCCCTGTTCCTCCTTCACTGATGCCACATCTGATAACTGAGAAGTGCCACAGACCCCTTCTGGATGCACCACTTTGCACTTCTGCCCATGCAAGCAGACATGTATAACAGCAGAATGCTACAGTGCAAAAGGAGGAGAATGCTGAATGAAGAATCAGCGTTCCTGATTTATCTGTCAATTTCATCACAAAATTAAAAAAAAACAACACAGTTGTATAAGAGCATTTACAATAAACCCAATGAAGTACAAGATGCCCCTGCTCACTGCAGGAGAATTGGACTAGATAGCCTTTGAAGATCTCTTCCAGATCAACGATTTCTGTAATTTTCTAAAAGAGATGCATGTAAGCCAGTACATGAAGTCACATAAAAGGAAATGTGTTCCCTTATGTGGAAAATTTGCTAAATATAATCTCTTCAGTCATAGTTTTCATTTCAAAGTCTCAGATTGAGAATCTGCCATTTTTATTTCACTTCCAAAGTGACGTTTTTTGACTGAGTAACAAGGCAAACAAGTCATAAAAGCAGCAGAGGAATCCACCTCCAGCCACAACTCACCAAGGCAGGGCTGGCAGCCAGCCCTACAAACCCCAGCCAGGTTTGGTACATGGGATATCCCAACAGATGGGGGGAAAAAAAAAAAAAAAAAGAAAAGAAAAGAAAAGAAAGTCGAACTTGTGGAAAACGAAAAGTGCTCATGCTCAACTTTCCAACAGTCAGTGAGGCCAATGCTGTAATTAATTTTCTACTAAGGGGATGCACCATTCTTGCAATGTTGAGCAAAAAGGCGCATTACTGGGAAAATGAAGAATGTAAGAGCACTGTAAGCTCGGTTCACGGAAAGAGGCCAACCAGCTCATCGCAACACCGGCAGCGGCCTGCTGAGACACCTCTCAGCGCCCTGCGCCCACCTGCGCAGCTGCTGCAACCGCAGGGGAGGCGGCCGGCAGGATAGAGCGGCCATCCCCACTCTGGGAGAACCTTCTGCCGGAGTACCCACGCTGAAGAACCTACCGACCCCGCTCGGAGATACTCACTCCTTCCCAGGCTAGAAGCTCCCCCGTTTCGCTTTGCTTCTTCTCACTACTACCGCTGCCGCCGCCGGACTGGGCCGGGCCCGGGCGGCCTCGCCGAGTCGTGCACCTGCCTCAGGTGAGGCGGGCGGGCCCGAGGCGGCCGCCAACTGCCTGACCACACGTTGCCTACCTGCCCGCCTCTCTCCCCGCGTACCCATCTCCCTCAGTGCATACACTCGTGTTTGGGAGAGTTTCGCCCTTTTTTTTTTCTTTCCCTCTTCTCATATCAGGCAAAAACCGTAGTCTGCTGTAACGCCGATGCCGTAAAGCGAGGCGCGGGCGCGCGACAGGCAGAAAGGCCCTCTCGCCTGGTGGCTGGCGTTCTGTCCCCGAGTGAAGATGGCGGCGGGGGAAGCTAAGTCCGTGCTGTTCGTATGCCTGGGTGAGCAGGGTCAAGGGAGAGGCGAGTCTTCTTCCGTCCGCCTCCTGCCCCTTTCGGGCAGGGGCACCGGGCAGGGGTGTTGGGAGCGCAGCTGTGCTGTGTGGGCCGCGTGTAAGTAGATCTGGCCCGAGGAAGGCTCTGCCTTCTCGGGGGCGCGAAGCTGAAGCGATAGTCGAGAATGAGGTCAGAAAGCGGTTTCTCCTCCTCCTCCCCTTTCCTTGTCCTTGTGATAAATCGTAGCAATCAGTAGGAGACGACACTTGAAATCCAGTAGTGATAAAGGTGAAGGTTGTCTTGTGGGGAAGAGCAGGTCCTTACTACGCATAAAACACTCAGGGGCATTAACTCCTCAAGGAGGACCGCTTCAAGGGTGGACTTCGATAGCTTTCTGGAATAGGCTGGTCGGTGCGCTCACTTTCCAGAGCATCAAAGGGGAAAGAGCGACCCTCCAGCTTGGGGCCTGGTCCGCCCTGGCCGCTGCTGAAGCTTCTGGAGGTGGATGCTGGCCCTGGTAGGGGCGGGAACAGGGAGGGTGGAAAAGAGTGACAGGAACAACTGGCGTTAGTGGAGTGGACTTTAAGGGAGGAAAACTCAACCTGGTTTTGATCTTTGTAATTATGGCCATCGTGGAAAGGAAAGACAAGAAAAAGGCTTTTTTGAAGGGCTACCTAAATGGAGGAAACATTTTTATTTCTAAGGAAACATATCTGTTTGAGTTGTGAAATCTTAAATCGCAGGAGTAATGGAAAGCAGAAATATAAGTGGGGTCAGAAATACTTTCCAGAAATTTAGTACAATTAATTACTGATGAGCAAGGTGATCTGCATGTTCACAACCTTCAAATTGTAAACCTGGTTGCATGTGTTGCAGGGCTGTGCCCACTTAATCTTCTCTTAAACATCTGCTTCAGCATTTTCTCTAAGTACTGTTTTTCTCCCTTTTAGGAATAACAAGCTACGTTGACTCTGCCTAACCTTAATGGTCTTTCCAGTGTGCTAAGAGTTGATCCCTGTGAATCAATGGGATTTTGCCAGTTTTGTTACAAAACCATTGGTTAATGTGTTGATTGTTGGAAATTTTGCTATTTGCTTTTCCGTTTTAAGAGGAAAAATGCATAGTAATTGAATAGTAAACCAAGAGTTTAATTCTGTGAAATATATTCTGATGTTTAGCTTAAAGTAAACCTAATGTTAATTTAGGGAAAATGCTCTTAATAAGGGATTTTGAGTTGCAATATGTATGGAAGCCAGCAGACTAGACAGAATTGTTGTACAAAAATGCCTATCTAATATTATTCTTTCTAATCACCATTCTGTGGGCATTTAGTAATCTTTACAAACAACTCCAATATATAGGTGTGAAGCTCACAGTGGTGATTTGCCCTGTAAGAAGTTACTAATTCATTTGAGTCTCGGAAGAACTCTTATTAGTGGAAGATAATATATTAATTTAGGCATGGAGTAATGTTGCTAAAGGAAAGGGTGAACAAGTTGCGATGAATGTTAATGGGTTGGATTTTTTTAAATGTTGTAAATTTTTTTTAAGTTTCTTCTTCCATACAAAAAAAACCAAACCTGTTAATAGTATGTGTCATAAAATCGAATTGACATGACTAGCACTTCTTTTTTTCTAGTCAGGTTCAATTAAGTTTTGAAGATAGCTTGTTTCCTCTTTCTGCTTAATATTTGATTAATTTTTTGTTAGTCTTCAAAAGTTGTGTTGGAATAGTTTTTTTCCCCTAAAATTTAATTAGAAGTAGTGCCTATGGCTATTGCTGACATAAGAACTAAAAAGATGTCTGGGATGCTTTTTTGTCGTCTGTCCTCGGTAATGAAGCACATTAATTCTGAAGTTTGCCCCCTTTGGTGAAAGCTGAAGCACAAGTCCCAGAAATACAAGCCTTCTTGAAAAAATACATTTTCTTTTTATATTGTTTTGGAAGAAGCCTATTACTGAAATACCTGTTGACTATGTTTTTTGTTATGAGATAGTAAGATATTCATCACACAACAAAATACAATCTAGTTAATGTATGTCACTACGTTTATGAGTAGAGTTCCTCATTACTGAGAAATAAATGAAGCATCCAGGAATTTTTTTAATTACAGTGTATGAAAAAGCACCATGGATTAATTTTCTTTCATTTTAGGCAAAGAAATAAATAAAACAGGAGGTGAACCAAAATGCAGTGCTTTTTGCACTTATGTAGCTGATCTAATTAATGGTGCAGCTTTAGAAATAGTGATTGTAATACCATGTAACATAAATCAATCTCCTTCTCTCTGATGACTTGTCCACTATAACACATGCTGTGTGGGTGTCTTAGACCAGGCACAGGTCTCTTTGTGTGGAGGGGTAGTTGTAACACAGGTGAACAGTAAGCAAATGGATTTTGGCTGGGTTTTCTGAAAATCCATGCTTGTTGTAAACCACTGAGTATGAGTATTGCCACAGAGTTCTAGGCTGTCTAAAATAATTTCCAGAATGCTCTTTTTATTGCATATGAAGAAATAGATTGCAGTTAGAGAGAGATTTGAGTTTTCTAGTTCAGTTGTCACAATCCATTATATGCATTTAGATATTGCCTAGTATTATGGTTTTATGGGACAAAGTACCATTTATAGCTGCAGAATGGAAAGGCAATAGGTTTTCCATGGTTTCTTAAATGTCTTGTCCACCAGGTAGTGTAATGAGGATGCTTGGCAAGCTGACAAAGAGAAGTAATGCCCTTTTTTGTATGAAGAAGAACATGTCAGATAAATTTAAGGAGAATACCTTTCTTTTCTACAGTATATGTAGGAATACAGTGCTGTGTTTAATTTTTGTTCCAGAATGGTGCAGAAGCACTAGGGCATTGAAAGCATGGTTGCAAAAGTGATCTTGAAAGTGGAAAGTAAGCCCAAGATGCTTAAAAATGCTATAAATCTTGAGTGTTGTGTGTATGTGTTGAAAGCTTTTGCTTTTATGGAGGTACCTTTGGGCTACTGAGAAAAGCATTATGTTCCAGTTGATAACACTGTATAATTAATTTTGCTGCAGGAACATATTTTTTAAATGTGAACTTTCAGCTCATTAGCTTATAGTATGAGCATTGGGAATCCTGACAAGTCGTATTTACTATTCATTCTGATTGTGTTGGCTAAGCTGTGATTGGCTGGCTACTTTGAAACCTAGTTCTCCCGCAGACATCCCTATTTAGATACCTTGAAGCAAAACTGATTTCTACTTAGGGAGGGAGATAGCTATATATACACACACATAGATACACATGCTAATAGTTTCTGAGTGAAATCCCGCTGTGTGTCAACAGTGGGTGGAGTTGTAATTAAGTTAGATAATGTTATTTAGGGAGCAATATACTTAAAGGTTTATCTGAAAGAGTGTAAGTATTCAATAAAACTAAAGAATTAATGGAAAGGCCAGGGAATTTGGACTAAAATTGGAACCTGGAATGGTGTCTTTCAAAGCTAATTGTGCGCCAATCATGATTAACAAGATAAACTTCACTGAGAACTGAGGAACTGTGAAGGAGTTCAGACAGACAGCAATGTGAGTACAGAATGGAATAGAGCCAGTAGTAGGTTTTAAATGTTTATGAAGGGATCCTGGTGGATGATGCAGATGGTACCAGGAAGCACCGTAACTGTAACTCAGATGAGCTGACTATGCACAGAAAGATAAGTTGAGTTAAAAACAGATTTTTAATTGTAGCAGAATGAAAGCTAATGTAACTTGTGTTAATAACAGCAGACACACACTCACAAAAAAAATGGAAAAGGATCTGTTTGTATTTTGGGAAGATCTGAAGGAGAGGCCTGAATAAGGAACAATGAAGATACAAAAGTAATTGAAATTATTACATCAGTAGTATCTGGAGATGAGCTATGGATCTGAGCATAAAATTAATTCAAGTTGTTTTCCTTGTCAGCAGAAACAATGCTTCCATTTCTTTATGAGCATATGTTAAAGATTAATGCACAAACTGAAGTAGGAACTCAAAGAATGAACTATTGTCTTGCATAACCATCAGTGGAGTCCTTGTCCCTAGAAAATGAGTGAGAGAGCATCACTCCATGAAAGTAATCCTCTAGTGATTCTGTGACAGAAGTTTAAGTTTGTTATCCATGGATCATCGTATTTGGAGATGTTTGTGTGATTTATTTCAATGGACAGACTCTGAGTATGTTAGCTATTACTTATCTGTGCTTGAAAATGTCACTACAGCTTAAAGAGCTTGAAGTGTGAAAAATGAAGGGAGAAGGTGGAGATTCAGGGAACTTAATAGTGATTGTCTACATAAAAAGAACACGCTCAGATCAGTTACAAATACAACAGAGGAGAAAGGGGTACCAAATGAAGATAGGTTACAAAGATAAGGTGTAAATAAGGTTTAAAGACAAAATGGTTCAAATCAAGAAGGATAATCTCCTTAGGAATCTTTTAGTTAGATCTCATTCCCCAGTCTACACTTAATAAATGTTGTGCACCTGTGAGGAACATCAGTAAAGGCTGGAAAGACAGATGTAGGACATAAAATTTGTTAGGAAGTAGTTAGAAATTATAGTGGGGAAGTGATGGTGACCAGAAAACAAGGATTAAAGTTTGCTTGTGTCAGTGAGTTAAGCCAGAGTTTTATGTTAATAATGAGATGAATTATAACAATTGCAAGTAGCAGCATGGCTAAACAGAGTCAGTTAGCATGGAAATAACGTTGCAGGGGATGCTTTTAAGTTAGTTTTGGGGCTTTTGTCCATAGTCCCCAAGAATAGATTTGAATGGTGATTGCAGTTCTGTAACAGTGGGAATGCCTCTGGTAATATCTGGTATATGTCATCATGGAAGATATTAATTTTTAAGTCAAAAACTAGGTTACATCTCATTTCAAAAATAATCTAACTGTGGTTTCTAGAAGTGTTTGTTAATATATTTAATCAGTTGGTGATCACAATGCCATTCATTATATTTGATATGATATCATCAAAGATGATATTCTTGGCTTTTATTTATGCAGTACACTGGATATAGATGAGTGAAAATTTGGAACAAATTATTCAATCCAGGTAAAGCAGAAGGTTAAATAAGTAGAAAAAGCCATGAAGAATTTATTTCCAAAGTGCCATTTTGAAGTTCTAGGAGTTACTTGATTAATTAATAGGATCAAAAAAATTAATTATTGTATACTACTGGAATTTTGAATGTGGTAATGAAACTTACCGCTTATGCATGAGATCATTCTTGTGGAGGAAATTTACTGTACATGAAGAAGTGGATGGGCTCAACAGCTGATAGAATGGAAATTAATTAAGTAGTTTAGAAAGAAGACTTTAAGGTCACCTCTCTGAAGCAACAGAGAGAGAGGAAATGGACAGATCAGAAGTAGGGCATTATGATTGTAAATTTTATACTTATGAAGAAGTCAAATATGATTGTGGGAGTTATCAAAGGTTATTTTCGGAAGAGATGAGTGAATATTTCGGACTTTAAAAAATAAATTGGTAAAAACTTTTGCTGCAGTGTAGTTTCTCGGGTTTTTTGACAGTATTCAAGAAAAATGAATTCAAATTAGAAAAAGTGAAGAGTTGGTTTAAGTGATGTGATCAAGAGTCAGCTAATTTCATGAGGAGACTGAGAATTTGTTTAGTTTAGAACAGCTGTGCTTGACAAGAGTTTCCTTTCTGTTGAAGGAAAGAAAGAGTTATAAGGTAATGATGTAAATCCAGGTAAGATGAGCATAGATTCACAGGAGAAATTGAGTGGGAATTAGAAGTTTTCTGTCTATTACAAGAAAAAGTAGCTGGAATAGCCTTTTAAAATAGATGATGCTTTTTTGAAAGAGAGCTTGATGTCTGCAAGAGAAGTGATGATCCATATGCCTGCAATATCAAAGAATTGGGCTCATTAATTATAAAAGATCTCTTCAGTCTTATGTTGTATGTTCCCTCAATTTCCTGTTAAAATTACATTCTTTAATGGGCATAGTCACTTACTAAATTAAAGAATTGAGATTTACTTTGTAGTTTATCATGATACAATGAATAAGTGAGTATTGACCTGTTTTCTTACTTTATAAATAAAGACTGATTTAGTATCTCTGCTTGGAATAAGCTACTTAGAGGATATGCTTTCTTCTGGAACAACTCCTGCCATGAAAATTAATTTAATATTTTTAGCAGGAACAGTTTCTGAGTGTCTACGCAGTTCCTTTTGACCATTTAGTGAATTGAACTTCTGTATAACTTTCATAGTAAATTTGTATTATGCCCGTTGTTCACTTTCTTTTTTTTTTTTCTTTTCATAGTTGTCATGATTGACAGTAAGTTATTAAATGCTTGGGACATAGTGGTTGCTTTTTCTTTAGCAGTGAGGCACAAGCCTTGATATTTTATTTGAAAATATAGGCATGAAAATGAGCCATAGTTCATGATTTGAAAATTTCTTCTTTTTTACCCCAAAAATTCATCTTTGTTCTTAAGCATTTAATTATTTTGCTGTTTGAGATTTGTGAAGAATTTAATTAGTAGCAAAAGAGGGATTTATTTACATATGTAGAAATGAGTGTTGCCGTTTGTCATAGTTTATACTTACTTGCTTGAAAGTCAGAGGTAAGCTAATCCATACATACTCTTTAATGGAAAGTGATGATTTTTTTGTGTGATTTATTTTGCATTTGGGTGACAATATCAAGCACTATGAATATCATAGAGTCATGGCATGTGTTGAGCTGGAAGGGACCTTCAAAGGTCATCTTGTCCACCCGCCTGCAATAAGCAGGGACATCTTACGCTAATATATCTGTATAGCTCTCAAAATTTCTGGACAATGAAAACATAGAAAGAGTTGAAGTAATTACTGAATAGGCTTTTTACTGTTGAAACATTTTATTCTTTTTCAAAGAGTATATGTTTTTAGCATGCATGTTTGAGAGTCTTGCCATAGATGGTTAACTTCATTACCAGCTTCAGCAGTGGAGCAAAAGTGCTGTAAATGTGTTATACCTAATTTTTAATGGGACATTATTTTCAGTAAGAAGTGAAACAAAGTGAGATCAAATAGATATAGCAATTGGAAGAGTGGAAGACTGATTATATATTTTTTAAATTAAGTACTTTAACTGTTTGGTTGATTGACAGCACTTCATCTTTGCCATCAGTTATGCCATGTTCCTAATCCTCCATATTCTGGGCAAAAAAACTTTAGAAAATTCATTTTCCTGAGGTGGTTTTCAAGCATGTATAATTGATTTGATTTTGGGGGTTTTGTAATTGTCCAAAAGTTTTTCTTAACAGGTAGGTAGTAATGTAAATATGATTCTCCAGTAAATATTTATGATTCTTCAGTAAAACATTAGTTGCATTAGTACGTAGGAAGATTTGAAATACAGCTTTTTTTGCTGCCATTTAAATTCTGTAATTTTGTCTGGTCATATCTGATCATGGATTGTGGAGGACAAGAAAAGAGCAATGTACTTACACAGTATCCCTCTTATTTATTTTAATAAGTTATATCTTTTCATATATTGATATGCATTTCAAAAGACTGATGGACAGTACAGGGTCAGAGAATGATTTAGGTGGGAAAAGATCTTATGTCTATCCTCTTTCAGTTTGGCTTATAATAACATAAGCAACCCACATTTTGCTTAAGTAAATAAAAATCTTTAATCTGATCTGTGCTGATAAATCCATACAATTACTGATTTGTTTGTTTTTAGTCATCTGAAATTTCAATTTAATCTTTTGTTTCTATAGGAAACATTTGTCGCTCTCCAATAGCTGAAGCAGTTTTTAGGAAACTTGTAACTGATGAAAAACTTGAAAATAAGGTAAGCTATTTATTTCTGTTCCTGCCTAAGAAGTAACTGTTTTTTAGTCAGTTAGTAGAAACACAAGCAGTAAGAAAGGAAACATAAAAATATAAATTTGTTTTTCTGTAGTGGAGGATAGACAGTGCAGCGACATCTACCTATGAAATAGGAAGCTCTCCAGACTATCGAGGACAGGCTTGCATGAAGAAGCATGGTATTACCATGAATCATATTGCCAGGCAGGTACTGTACTTTAATTTTCTTTAAATATATGTATATATTTGTTTTGTTGTTACAGTGGATGACAGACAGTGCTGCTGTTTCAGACTGGAACGTGGGGCGCTCCCCAGATTCAAGGGCTTTAAGCTGTCTAAGAAATCATGGCATTGAGACAGCACATAAAGCACGGCAGGTAGAACAGAGTACATTTTCTTTCTTATTCATACCCATGCTTTGTTTAGGACTAACCGTTAGAATCACAGAAGTCATTGAAGCAATGCATGGTTAAGCATCAAGTAATGAGTACTATGGAATCCTTCGAAAAATGCACAAAGTAGGCTAATTAGTTGAGGCTAGTGAGTTTCTTGTTATAGGGCTTCATTGGAAGTATAAGTAGAAGGCTTTGGAGCAGTTTCTGCATCATAGAAAAATCCTGCCTTCAAATGTTGTAGTGTTTTGGACATTTTTCTGAAATGTTTTTTTAATGCTTTTTAAGAATGAACTTGCTCTAGAATGTAACGAATAGTAATACCTGTTCAACCATTGCAGAAAGCTTCTCTTCTTGCATCTTAAAAAAATTTATAGAGTGCTAAATTAGAACAAAGGCACTCAAGATTAATAGCATGGTTGGTGGTAGCTTCGTAGAAAAACATAGGCTTGAGGCATTAAGCCAAAGACAGATTAGTCATTTGGTGAAATTCCCTTAAATTTTTCCAAAACTCATCTCATTTCATTTGCAAAAGAATGTGTATTTCTGTGCTGTATTCCAGAGAGATCAAAAGTAAATGTGTCTGCATCTATTTAAATCATTCAGGCACTGAAATAAATGCACATAACTGACTCCTCTAGATATGAAATACTCCTTTAGGGCTTGACCCTTACTTAGCCTGAGTTTATGCCACTAGTTTTTGTACTGACAAAAAGATCAAGAAGTCTTACTATTATCTTCCATTTCTGTTCCCTTCAGAATTTTACTGGACCTTACTGAGGTCATACTTACTTTCTTCACTTTCAAAGACAACATGCTTAGTTTTTTTAACTTTTTAAAAAAAATTCCTTCAGTTAGTCAGTCGCCCTCTGATGACCTTCTCATGCTAACTTGTACATAATAAGACAAGGAGGATTGAGCTCAACGTTGTTTCAGATTTTCAGTCTTTCTCTACTAGAATAATTACTAGGAAAAGTTAATTATGATCCTTTACTGTCACAGGTTCTGGACTTACTATTTATCAGTGCTGACATACGACATTATTTATCATTATACAAGCAAAACTGTACTGAAACTAATCAGAGCTTCAGTCACAGTAGTGTAATGTGTTCATTTTCTTATCTTTAAAATAAGCTTTGGAAACTTGAGAACTGTTACTGGGTATAACTATTGTGGTTTTTTGAGCAGTTAAACTAAAGCAAAGCATCCAAACCAAGTCGATCTTCTGCCTTGAAACAAGTCTATGTATCCTCCTTTGCCAGAGAGGCAATGAAAACACTTTAATGAAGTCATTTGCTTATAGATTCTGGCAAATTAAGAGATTTTTAAAGCAGAAGAGCCTAAAATGATACAAATACAGGGAGGGAAAATTAACAAGAATGAGACAAAAAATGAAAGTTTTAATTGGATGAAAATTTGCCTTAAGAATCCCAGTACAAGCAGGTTTTTGTGAAGAAAATTTTCAAATCCCTGAAGTACAGGTAGCTGTTAATTTTTATAAGATCATAATCTTCCAGGTTGGAGGAGACCTTGCAGATCATTGAATCCAGCCATCAGCCCAACTCTGACAAGCCTCACACCTGAACATGTACATGAGCCCTGACCCTCAGTTTAGGAGTCTGATGTTCTCCCAGCTGAGCTATACACTCAGGTTATACTGATGTTAACTGTGTAACTCCAGTAATTTTTTAAAACTTCTATCATACGTTGTCCACTGATTCTCTAAATTGTAGACCAGATACTGTCTCTTGATGCTTTTGGAAAGAGAAGTGCTCAGTAGTGTAGAGTTGGACATATCATAATGGTCACATTAGTACAAGCGGAAGTGTATTTGTTTCACTATTAGAGACAAACTCTGGGATAGAATTTTGTGTGTGGCTTGTTTCAGAGCAGGTTTAGAAAGATTTAATACCGAAACTGCAGAAATAGAGAGAAGGGATTTGTCTTCTGCTGCCTTTGAAATACTGTCATAAAATGACTACCTCAAGCAATTATCCTCTTTGCTTGTGTAAAACTGTTACTCACCCAGTGAACGACACTTTCTTTCATATAATTTTTTGCATAATTATGATAATCATGGATTGTATCTTTTTTTATTCAAAACTGACATAAATGCTGCAAGAATGATTTATGTAAGGGAGAATATTAAATTGGTTGCATCCTGCCATCATACACAGTGATGGTTTAAGTGAATTTTAAGTGAAAAGTGAAGTATAAAAATCAATGTGCATATTTATATCTGCAATAAAAAGGGTATTACCATTTTATTTGATGGTAGGTTGCTGTATGTTTATGCACCTATTGAAATTCTGTAAGCTCTTAGTCTCCGTGCTCAAAACAGATAGGTAGTTATTAATCAGTTCCACTTCTATTCATGCTGAGGCCAGAATTTTCATATGACTCATGCTGTGCATTTGCCTCAAGTATGAAACTGAGATTAGAGGACGGTTGTATTAAACACTGTTTCACAGCTGGATAGATTTGAGAACTACTGTCTGGTTTTTAGAGAAAAAGACATTTCCCTTCTGTAAACAAAGGGAAATATGTAACAAATAGATTGGAATTATGATGTATTTCTCTCCTGATGGTCTTTAAAAATGGTCATATGCATTTTAATGTAAAGTTAATATTACATGTGTCGTTCCATGTGAAGTTGACTGCTTGAGTGCTCCATTTCTCTGACATCAATTTTCCTCCCTGAATACTAGTTTTCATAGTTTCAAGGATTTTAGTTTACTGGAGTTTGTTCCATGAGCCTTTTTGTATCTGGTATTATTGTGGAGCTTAAGAGCACAAGCCAACCAGCAGCCCTATTTTTAGGGCTGCATTTCCAGCTATGTTAGTACTGGTTCATATGGTAGTGACTGTCAAGTTGTCAAGCACATAGAGAGGGTAGGAAGGATGACAGGTGTGTTTTACTTCTTGCTGGTTTTTATTTTGTTCTTCCATATGTCTGTACTACAAAGAAATCCATGCCCACATATTTTCACAGCAGCCAGTGTTTAGCTGTGTAGTTGCAATCAGAAGCAGTTTGTAGAGGTACTGCTTAGAGTTGCCAGGAACATGGAGCTATTTCTACTGCAAAAATATTTTTGTAGGTCAAAGACACTGCATGAATATAGCAAATATTTTTACAGCGAAAATAAACAAGTCTGCATTTGTTTTCACATTTAACTCTTTCTTCTCAAATGCTCTCCCTACCCCATTTCAGTTCTCCCTGTGTGCAATGTGTTATTTATGGCTTCAGTCTTGTGCTAATTTCTGTAAGTCTTTCATTACTCCCTGTTCCAGGAACTTAATCTATTTGTTGTTTGGCCAAGAAATAAGGGGGGTTTCTTGCTACGTAAAACTTTTTTTTTTTCAGTATATAAATTATTTTTACTTACAGGATAACTTATTTTTCCATTTTGTCTGTTCACTGGTTTCCTCACAGCTTTAATCCATACTTCCCAGAGGCACGTGCTGGAAAAAAAAAAACCCTGTACTGAATTAATTTTCCAAGTTTATTGGTTATGATACTATACAGAAATGTGTGTGTGAACTCATTATAGGTTTTTATCTATTTATTCATCCTTGGTGTGGTCGTTTGGTTCAGCTACTTTTATACTATCATACTGTGCATTGTGGGCATGGTCTGGGAAGATTTTACCCAAGATGAGGCTTAAATGTGAACTGAAAAAAACCTATAGCCATCCTTGTTCAAATACAGATAACATTAGTACCGAAGTTAGTTGTTTACCTGCAGTATTTACCTACGTGATTTGGAACTTGGATCTCTTGAATTTAGTTAATATTCACATTTAAGATTCAGGAAGCTATAGGAAAGAAAAAGAACAGATGGTATGATGGTAGGAAGATGTATAACAAATCCCATATTTTTTGTACATCATAAATTTGGTAAACTTAGATGGCCTAAAGTACCATGAATGCATTTTTCTTTAAGAGATTACAACTTGCACCATTATACTTAAAATTTGAATTTCACTTGTTATCTTTTTTTGTGTACTTACAGATATCCAGATTGGAAATGCTGCAACTGTTTTCACGTTCTTCACATTTTTGTTTTCTTATCAACAATGTGTCTATGTTTTTATTGAATTGTTTCCACACTGGAAACCTGCTTTAGTTTTTCTAATGGGAAAGCATTAGAAATATTCTCTGTAGTGATGTTCTAAGTTGATACATGAGGGGTTTTTTTTTAAATTTTAACAAGCATTGTTAAAATAGCTAATTTGGGCTTTTTTTGTGGAAAACTCATAGAAATGGATAAATAATCATGGCAAAGTATATTTAAAATGTCTTCAGTTACTGTGAAGGTTGAAAAAGATGCAGAGTTTTATTCTTTACACCTGTTTCTCTTAATAAATCCTAACTAAAAATAACAACATTTGAAAATCCTTTTTTTCTTTTTATAAATCAAACACAGTTTGTAGGCTAAAGCACATCTTTTGAATTCTAGGTTACCACGGAGGATTTCCAGACCTTTGATTACATATTATGTATGGATGAGAGCAATCTAAGGTAATGTATGAAGAAATGGAACAAATTTACATAGATTATTCATACAGATGTCCCAGAAGCCACTTTGAAGACATATGCCATGTTTTACTTCTTAGATTGTCTTGGGTTTTCTGATTTTGTGGGGGATTTTTGTATATGTTTGTGAATTATATCCTAATAGATGGTTTCTTCACATTTAAGTTTAATAAGCTAGAACTCAGTGGTTTATTCGTATGATACGTGCCAATACAGGATTAAGGATTTGGCAGTTTAGTGTACTTCATGCTACAGATGCACAATGAGGGTCAGTACAGTTAAGAATGAGGATGCGCTATCTTGATCAATGTTTTTCAAATTGCACTGGATCTAAAAGACCAATTTAAAACAGTGGTTTTGAGCAGATGGGAGAAGCTGTCTGATACTTCTGGGAAAATACCTAGGTAACTTTCATAATATTTGTTCTGTAAAAGTTAAAGATGGATATTGAAAGTACTAATGATCACTTTGAAGAACTGACTCTTACAATGGTCTTGTTAAGCCTTAGGTCGACAGCTTGTTTATGCTCTTAATGGTATGCTTATATCCTCCATAATAAATTCAAAAAACCCTACACAACAAGAAACAAATGAACAAAGCAGCCACACAGACAGTCCACAGAACTGACTTGAGTTCAGGATATGTATTATTTTCCTGTTTTCTAGACATGGTCATGAGCATCTCACACTGATACTGAAAAAATTCTGAAGAAATATTAATGAATTAATGCAATGTTTTTATCTCCTTTACAGAGACCTAAAAAGGAAAGGCAACCAAGTTAAAGACTGCAAGGCCAAAATTGAACTGCTTGGAAGTTATGATCCACAGAAACAACTTATCATTGAAGATCCATACTATGTATGTGTAAGAAATTCTTTGAATGTCCGTAAATATATGTATATAAATTCCACAGCAGACATAACATAGGATACAATGTTATACAAGCCAAGAGTTAACGTATTTTTTTTTAAATGACCTAACAAAACAATGTACATTACTGGGTTATGAAAGGGAGAACATGTCTTTATCAGTATAATAATTATTTAAATTTAATGCAGTGAAGCTATATTTCCAATATTGGATGAAGCCCTGGTTGGTCAGCCTCCTTGCAACAAGGATATAATCAGGAAAGACAGAGACCAAGACATGGACAGAGATGGCCGAAGTTGAGTAATGTCAATAAAGAGCTAAGACTTAAGATTGGTGAATTTAAGAAAGAGAAGTGGATGAAGAGACAGTGGGGCTCTAGAAAATCTTGGTATCTTGGGGAAAGGCAAATAAGGACTTACTGTTTGTTACCCCAGAAGTTGAGAATATCAAACACCATTAGTGGGGAGCAGGCTCAAAAAAAAAAGACCTATTTTCCATGCAGTGCTTCACTGAACAGTGAAACTCGCCATAATACCTTACTGGAAAGCGAAGGGAAAAAACATTTTTTAAGGAAGGACTAAAAAAGTGAATGGAATAGGTATAGGAAGGGCAGTTCAGCAAGGACAGTTAAAGTCAGTGTTTTGCTGTGGAAATCCCAGAGCTCTAGATAGGTTTTGCATGTTTCTCCCTAATTTGAACTATCTCCGAGTATTTGTACTTTTCTCACTGTTCCCTAATGTCAATTATTTGCCATTACTGACACTGGGAAACTACTTTGCAAATATTTTTTGTTTGAACCAACATTTCTATTCTTATATTCTTTTCCTCTGTTCTTTTCTAGGGGAGTGAAAAGGACTTTGAAACTGTTTATGAGCAGTGTGTTAGATGCTGTAAAGCATTTTTGGAGAATCCTCATTAATGCTTCATCATTTTATTTCTAAAAGAAAATAATCAGCTTGTCCTGGAATATGAAAAATTTACTTAATGTGTTTGAATTTTAAAATTATTCCTCAGTAGGTTCAAAACTTTTTGATTTTATGTTGCAGTTTTTCTGTCCTCTAATTAAAAAAGACAGGAAAGGTTTAATTGGATTAGATGATCAACCATTTTGTCAACCATTTGTCACACACAGCCATTTTGTAATAATAAAGTCTATAATTCAAAATAAATTTATCTATAAAATCTTACAGTGCTGTCTCACAAGCACTGCAGAGGTACCATCTTGCTTCTTTATGTGCTGTTCTGACAAAACTGAAGTCTTCTCACAGCTTTCCATTGGAAGTCTGTGAGATAATAGTTCCTGCCTGTTTAGTTAGGTGTGCCATCCTAGTATTATTAGGCAGCCCTTGGACACTGAAGCTCCCATGCTGTTGAGCCTGCCAGGCCAAAATAACTGCCTTCCACCCAAGAGGCATTGATCTTAGCTCTATTTCAAAGTTTAAATGAGCAAAACTTCTGTGTGTGTCATCAGGATCCTGTGAAAACGTGGCTTTTTATTTGCTTCAGTGTGCAATTATTGGAAGAAGAAATAGTTTTTTGTTCCAGTGCATTCTTATACTAATTTAGAGGAGTTTAATTCAGGAACAATGATTGATGTTAATAGGACTTCTCTGGCTGGTTTTCCTTTAGTCAGTTCCTAGCACTCTGATACAAGTACATGTAATGTCCCATTTACTTTGAGGACAAAACAGGTGACATTAAAAGCCTAAATGTGAAATGTACATTTTGTATCTGATAATAGTAAAATGCTCATATTCATGCCATAAAATGAATGAGAAATTCGGTATAATGTGAGTTGCTAGGTAAGCGTCAGACTGTATTTTATGATTTACTGAGGGGAAAGGGTAGCCTGTCAAAAGTGTTCTCTGAGAATATGGTTCAGCCTGAAGCTGGTCCATCTGTAATGCAATACAAAATTATCAGAAGGCCACCAAGTAGGAAGTTCTGCCCTTGGACAAAAATGTATTGCTTTGTAAAAATCAATGCCTGTTTGTCTGAACATCACCTTTCATTTCTGCCTTACCTAACAAATGTATGAGATCAGTGATATGACTGATACTATGGTAAGTTACCTATTTTGAGTGGTACTAGTGTTGGTTTCAACTGGCATTACCACATTAACTGCAAAACTGCATCTGTAATACTTTCTTATTTATTTGGTCTTGATTTTGCTTCTGTCTGCCTTCAAAACTCTTAGAGTGCCCTCTGTATTTGTTACATGGCCTCCCTTGCAGGAGAGGAACGCATTTTCATAGGGGATTCTATTATTCCTGGAGAGGGAGCAGTCCTGGTGTCAATCTGGGTATGCTGCTGGCTACACAATAGGGACCAAGTTTCTTGGGATTCTTGCAATAGGACACCTTATCTTGTGTTAATAAGATTGCAGTTTTGTGCTAAAATTTGAGTTGACCATAAAACTTAAGAACCTACTTAGAAAAAGGTAAGGGATACATGGAACACATAAACATGTTATGCACTGTTGCATTACCAATAGTTCAGACTTTTAAAGAACAGGTGAGGAATTTGGAAGTTAATACGTGGGACAAAGAGTAGCATATGTAATATTTCAGCCTGGATCAAGCACTGACTGGCAAAAATTAATTTCCATTTCTTTTATGAATCCTTTGACGAAACAAGTGAGCGGAAATGATGGGATAAACCATCTTAAATATAGCTTTATGCACTGACCTCAGAAGGGGAAGCATTTAGGTTTTAACTGTTACTTTCTGAGAGAACTACCATCTAAAATAGTGCAGTGAAAGCAGAATAACTCAGAAGATTGAGACTGTAATAGTTTGTGCTTTCCTATTCATGGCTGAGTAGGAACTAAAACTAGTTTCTTTACATATTAAATTTACAATTTAAAAGTCTCATATCTTTACCTTCCAACTTCTGGCCTAACAGAAAGCAGATAAAAAGGTATGCTTGTTCACCTACACCTCAACAATCTTCCTCCAAAATGATACAAGGAAATTTTCTAGGAAGATTTACCTGGCCAAATTTCAAGTGTCCTACTAGGAAAAGGAAAAATTATACCAGTTGAAGCCCCCATGTTAAGAGATAACACTGTGATGTGATTTCAATCTACAGAGCCACAGAGAAGCAGAGTTTACTGCAGCTGAGTGGCTCAGTGAATGCTGTAGCAGTAGATTACCAATTTTTTGGTAAGCAGATAATACTTCCTTTGAGAAAGGGACCTTTAATAGTGATCTCTGAAGGCAAATACAAAATATTGTACTTCTCCCTTATTAAATACAGCCATATTCTAGGATGTGATTTTGTACTTTTGCCCCTTTTTTTTTTTATAGTTCCTTTAAATAACTAGATGCTGAAGGGTCTTAGGTGTGAATTTCAAGAATCTCAGCTCCTAGCTGGGGAGGGGTGTCTTAGGTCTTGTCTTCACATTTTGTGGTTTAATTGAGATAAAAACGAAGCTAAATGCCAGTACTAAGAAAAATGTACCTAATGTTCATTAACATGTCACACATAGAAATGTTCTTCCCATTTCAGCCATTTTAATATAACAACTGGATTTAATACCTGATCTGAGGAAGAAAGTGAAATGTGTATCATGGCTTCTTAAGCGTTTGGTGATTTAATGAAAATTTTACAATATTGAAATTCTTTATTGGACATTTACTGATAATATTGCCTTGCAGTGTCATGAATAGAGTGTGTATTTTTTGGAAGAAAAAACCAAGCCAAACACACAAAAAACAACTGTAATGAAAAAAGTCAAATTTATAATGCTGTGAAGAATTGGAGCAGCCTTGGGGTCTAGACCTTTTGTGGGATTGCTACAGACAGATCTGTCCATCCTCACAAATCCATAGAGAGTGTCCAAATTACTGGACTCTTCTGAGGAGGGTTTAACTTTCTTACTCCAGTGAACTCTTATTAGAAAGAGGTTTAAGTGTGAAGAAATGGCAATAGCTACCAGATGGCTTGTTTCTCTGGATTAACTGAACAGAAAGCAAACTGAGAACAACTTAATACCAAACACTTTATTACTTACCCTTGTTATTTACAGTATTTACATATTGCACATTCACTGGAATGTTTTATACATTTATTATATAAAGTAAATTAATGGCAGCTTGTGTTTGTGTACAAAATCCATGCTTCACTGTCCCAAAAAAATATGTCTACTTGGAATTACATTCCCATTTGTCATGCAGTTTGTACTCCTAGGGTACAGTGTGACCCCAATGCAAGTCTGTTTTAACCAAACTTTTAAGAAATTGCATAAGCATGAAGGTTATCAAGTGACCACAACTAATGTGGAGCAGATCTGTAGTAGTTCCAGATATACAAACAAACATTCCTTAAAATTGTAGAATTAAGCAATAGAACATCAATTTTCCTGGTGAAATATTTTTGTTTACGTATTTTTTGGCAGCATTACACATCTGTTGTAAAGAGTGTTTTTGAGAATGGAGCATTGAGTACTACTGGCAATTAGGCTAATATAAAGAATGTCCATTTGCAAAATGTTTGCAACATACAAAATGCATGTTAAAAGAATTATGGGAAGTAATCTGTCAATCTGCAAAAATAAATCTCTTGTTCACAATGGAATATGTTATAAAGGTAGCAGGTTCTAATTCCCTGTTGGTTTCCAAGGCACTTCTCTTGGTTCTTGGTGTTTCTTTTCATGGTAATAACATCTGGTGAATTAAAAGAAAGAAGAAAATTGCCTTTTGTCATTTTTGTACTCATATATATGTATTCAAGAATGTATTTATCATACTGAAAATAGTAATGAAAACTGGAGAATTCAGTAATAACTTTGGAAAGACTTAATTGTGCTCTTCTGATTTAGCTCATAACAGCCTGACTGCTAAATTACCATATTCTTTGTTAATCAAGGCTGAAATCTTGGAAAGCCTCCCTTTTTGTGTCAGTTCATATTAGGCAGGCTGGTTCTACCTATTCAAAATGTGCTGGTAGTTACATTTAGCCCATTCCCTTGAGTGCAGCTGTGAAGTCAAAAAGTAAGTGAAGTTTCAGGAAGTATATTAACAGACTGCATCTTCTGTATTAATACTTTGGTATCAGGAAGCTTTTGATATAATGCCCAGTGGTACAAATCTGTCGAGGTGTGATGTTTCAGTAGTGAAAAAATTTGGACTCATATAAACAAGAAACAAGTAGAACTTTCTGAGGCCCTGGGGCATGAAAACACTGAGGTGGCACAAGCAGGAGCTGCAGTGGTTTGATTTGCTGACCCTTCTAGTAACTCCTGCAAGAACAGTTTCTTGGAATGAAATCAAAACCATTTCTGTGACACAAAACTGTAAGTTTCCACATTGCTTAATGAAATATATTGTCTGCACTCTAGATGTTTTAATTCAAAAGCTGAATAGTGAAGGAGAGAGATGGAGACCTTCCCATGACCTTCGAAGCCTTCTGGAAAACCATAATGTGATGATCTATGTGAATTCATATCTAGAAATCGATTCTCTCTACAGTCACTCATGATTTTGTCTTGTGCAAGCATGTTTTCTAGACAGGTCATCTGTCCAGCATTGAATACTGCAAGTCTGTCTATCCAGTTTTATATGTTTCGAAGGCAACTTTTGATTTATTCTGAATTCAAAAAATGTGCTGTGCCTTCTTATTCAATAGCAAATACACACATGAAAACCACCACTTTTGTATGTAATGATAGACTCATACCATGTGTTGAATTGGAAGGGACCCTCAAAGGTCATCTAGTATGCAGTGAACAGGGACATCTTGCACTAGGTCAGGTTGCTCAGAGCCTTGTCATGCCTGGCTTTGAATGTCTCCAGGTACGGGGCCTCCACCACCTCTATGAGCAACACCAGTGCCACACCACCCTCATGGTGAATTTTTTCCTAATGTCTAACCAAAACCAGCCCTGCTCTTGTTTAAAACTATGCTCTGATATTTTGAGTTTCTTTACATTTTCTGCTGCTTAAGTGTAATTTGTAATAGAATCATTTGAATGCAAAGTCAGTCACACTGACATAATCCATTGGAAATCAAGCCATTGGTGCATACATAAGTACTTGTTAGTAGTATTTAAACATACTTAGTTTTGCGATCTTTTTAAAGCTATTAGGAAACGTAATAATGTTACATGAAAGCTTGATGTAATTTAGGTTTTTTTATGGTTTTGCAGATAGCAGAAAGCCCCTTTTTAACATATATTCTTCCTTAGAGCGGAAACCAACATAAATTTTCCTTGTCTTGCATTTTTATCTAGCTGATTTTCTCTATGTGTGCTCCTGCTGCACCCTATTTAAGCTGTTATGTTTAAAAACAAATTAACATGCCTTCAGCTTGATTATTGTGTGGTACAACTGACAAGTTGTACACAGAATGTAATTGTTCTTTCATTACTAATAGTGATGGCAATATGCAGCTCACAGAGAAGGAGAAACAAAGTGGATAAGATGCTAATTTGTCTTTTGGGGTTTTTTTTGTGCTTAGTCCAAGATTCCTGCTACTTGCACTGGTCTTGTGTGTACTAGTACAAAGTTATTTCTATCATTAGTTCATTTTTTTCATTTGATATAACTGTAGAAACTTCAAAATATATAAATACTCATCAGTACAGTAACTAAAAGAATTCTTCAAAACCGAATTGTTTAATGATGCAGTCCTTAGTCCTTGAGTAACTTATGCTACAAGGAGGTTTTAAGCACACAGTATGAGATCAGTGTTGGTCTCTAGCAAACAAAGAGTGGGTAGTGGGAAAGGGAGGGCTCCAACACCAGCACCTGTAGTTTGCAAACAAAAATCTGACTGTAGCCAAAGAGATTGAGACACACAATGTCAAAGAGGAGAGATTTTCATTTTCATCACCATCTGTCACAGGAAATCTACAAGTTCTGAATAGAGAACATTGGGTAAAGGCTTGAGAAATCTTATTCCTGACATTCCTTACCTACTGCAGATATGGATGCTACAATGGCTGTTGGATGTATCTGCACGGAGTGGAGCAAAGCAGGCATGGCATATGGGAACTATTGGGAAACTGAGAAAAACAAGGCTGGACAGCACAGAGAGAGCATCAAGGACAGGACTCTAGTGGAGCTGTGTTAAACTTGATGAGGGGAAAGATGTTACAGAATAAAAATAGTCAGAGATGGTGCTGGTGGCACCAAGGGAACATGTCTTGGCTTGCTGATTGGACAGATAAAGGAGACTACTGAATGATGGAGTAATACAAATACGTTGTTCTGGCCACAGTCCTGCAGTCTCAAAAGGGCAGTTACTGGGCCCCTGTGCTGCTTACATCTGTGGGACAGGCAAAATGTGAGCATAAGCTAAAATGACGTGTACATATAAGAAAAAGTGAAGGCTTTATAAAACATACACACCCTTAGGTATCTGCTGTGATATTCAGGGATGCCTAATTCCTGGGTTTGCATTTTATTTTCTTGTTTGTTATTCACTCTGAGTTTCAACATCTTACTCACTTTTAAACTACGACAGTCCAAAATGCATTTTAACTAAAAATAAAAAAGATGCCTTTCTTTCTGTTGTTTGCCCCAAATTAATCTCTAAGCATAGATAGATGCTCATGAATGTGTAAAATGCACCAAACCCAGTAGTTTGCCTAAGTATAAAAAAACAATAATTAGCTGTAATCCAGCCCTTTCAAAGCTTCCAACAAAACAAAAGTCAGCTACCAAGCAAAACAATATCTAATTTGTTGAATAAAATGAAAGTATTTGCTGATAATTAAGGATGAGTTATTTTACTAGTTTACAACATTTAAGAATGTTTTTATATGCATTTTTCATTACACTCAATAAGTGGTCAAAATATGTTTGTCAGTTTACTTCAGAATAGTATTACATAAATTGTTACCTAATTTTCAGAGTCAGTCTGAGCTTCAGAGTGAATACTAACTAGTAGTGCTACACCAGAAGACATAATTGCCTAAGACATAATTACCAATTGCCTAAGTAAACTCCTGGTACACTACAGAGCCATCATAAGAAAGAAATGTCTTTGAATACTTGTTTTGCTACATAAGAGTGGTACTACACTCAAAACTTCATAGCTTCTTGAAAACACTGTGTATTAATGATAACTATAGACTATGGAGAAAAAGGATGGTCTGATATGTGGAAAAATAAAAAAAAAAAATTTTTCTTCAGCTCAGTCCATAAAATGATGACAACAAATAAAGCCTGCATTGTGAGATGGGATGTTTTACACATCCAAATTGAACTGATGCAGTGGAAAAGCTCTGAGGAGGAAGGATGCTTAACTTTATGGAGACACTTGTGGATCTCAAGGCATATATGGTGCAGGATAGTCTTCTAGTAGAGCTGCTTAAGAGTGGTAATACTCTTAATGACTTGTGTCTGTGTGGAGAGTAACAGAAGTGGAGAGTTGTGTTGAAATATGTGTCCTCATTGAGCACAGGATTTGTTAGGCAGAAGGACTTTTTAAATAGACTCTCAGCTTGCACTAAACTCAAGTTCTTAGTTACTGTTCCTTCACATGAGGAGTCTGTGTTCATGTGATTGGATGGAAAGGTACAGATAAAGCTTTCAAAGGAAAAGAAGAATTCTCCACTCAGATGTATCTGCTTATTAGTATTGGTAATAATACTATTCATCTGCTTTTCACAGATGAATATTGTAACAGCTAATTTGTGCTTGCTTTCTGGATTTTACAATTGACAGGTTGAATACTTGGCATTTCTCCTAGTTAGATCAAGATTTACCTATTTGTTAACTTTTATTTTTCTTAATACTGTATGCAGTTGTGCCCACAGTTTCATCCCTAAGCATATAATGTATAGGTAAATTTCCTCTTTGTGGCTGCATTTTTCACATCAAGGCAGGCAATGGGAATTAGAAACATTTTGTATTGAATCTGTGCTAGTTCAGGAAATGTTGAGAAATTGATCGTAAAGTTAGGCTGCTGAATTACATCTAAAGTTTTGAGAACTTACTTCTGCCCTTGCTATTAAAATAGTCTTTTCTAATGTCTAGATGGACACCTCTCTTGTTGCAAAGTTAAATAAATTATGTCTTATTTATCCATACTGGATAGAGAAAAGGGCTTGTACCCACTTTTTGGAAATTGAATAGCGCAAGTAATTAATGAAAATACTGAATAACACCATGCCCAAATTGAAATTGTGTGACTCTGCCCGATACGTCTCCCAGTTTGTCAGTGAGGAGCTAATAACTTCCTTAGGGATTTTTTCCAGCCATTTTTACCTTTATCTTGATCATATGTCTCTAACCTGCTTGTGAGAATGCTATGCATGATAGCACCAATGTTTTAAAAAATAAAGTAAAATGCTTATTACTTATCGCATTTTCTCACAGATTTTCACCACAAGATTTTATCACCATGTTAAAAATATCTTGTTTTGACATAGTGTCTTACTGACAAATCCATAAGGGTTATTATTCCTTTGTAAGAGGTCATAATTTTTCTCAGGTTAAGGTTGAGGTCAGAATATAAATTAGTCCTTTTGTATTCATATTTTTCTAGAAATACAGATAGTCTGGAGTACTTTTTTCATTGATGGGTTGTGGTTTTCTGTCTTTATGATGGTGCATGGTGAAATCCCCAAAATACATGTGTGAATGAAAGGTACTTCTAGGCAGAAAAGGGAGGGGATAAACCCACAGACGTGAGAGGTGAGCATGGTGAAAATCCCAGGAAATCCAAGTAGTTTAAAATTAGTTTATCAATGCTTCTAATAATATATTTTAATTGAATTGCTATAAAAGCACCTGCAACCTATCTGCACTTATAAAGCTCTCATGTGTATAGCTATGTATATATTAAGTCAGACTAAAACGTTCACCAAATATTCCCAGCTGCACACATCAAAGGGCTGCTGCTGCCAATAGGGGCAATTGTGTTCTGAGTCAGCTCTTGAAAAATAAGCTACAGCTGGTGTGTTTTTTTCTGTAACAACAAATTCACTATTCGCTAAATCTATGCTGCTATGAATAATTCACAGCTGATGCACATAGACTTATATATGTAGTGATTTCCGGTACAAGGTATTCTTTAATGACCACAAATATTTGCTAGGTTAGGCCAGTTAATTCAAGGGTTACTCTGAAAAGTACTCTGAAAGGGGAATACCTTATTGAAACGACAACTGTTACTACACTCCCAAGTATTTTCATGTGTGAAACATGAAGTCAACTGCTATGCATTAGCATGTCACTACTGCTATCAGAAAGCTTACCTTTATCCTTCCATGCACATTGGACTTACTGCCAACCGAGTAAGAAGCCTGGCACATCTTTTATAGTCTGTCATGAAGAGAAGAGCATAAGTAGATTGCTAGAGCAACCAATTTTGCTTTTGAAAATCACAATTCATACTAGTGTGGAAATAATTGTCATAATGATGTTCAGCAAACACATTAGTTTGCAAGAGAGATCAGCTTCTTAGGCTTAGAAATGGAGTAAAATTCTCTGAGAGACTTGTCTAATGCCACGTGTAACCCTATGCAACTGAATCCTGCATATGCACTTTAAACAAATGGATGAATTAACTGGGAGGCTCTCCCAGTGTCTGTATGTGTGAAAATATGTATTCTGTGTCTGAATGGGAAGTACTTTTTAGGTGCAATGATGTAAAAGCACTAGAAGGTATGCCAACAAAATGCTTTGTTACCAGCTATCCCTATGTTGCAGCATCATAGATGCTTTTCTTTTTTGTTTTCCTTTTGAATTTCTACATAGAATGAATAGTATTACTTGAAATCAGGGTACTATCAAAAGGTAACATCATATTATGCATGAAAACTGAAGCAGGTTGATGCCGTTTTTCATTAGGCATTATTTCATTAATAAGAAACTGCTTCTAATGTTTCCCGGAGGTACAATGTTGACAATCTCTTACTCACAGCATAAATATGCTATAACTGCCATTCATACAAATTATCCTCCATTACCTAGCCATTATGTTGGTGGGTATGTTACCTGTCAGGAGGAAAAGGCTAATGCAGGCTACAATACCAACTAGTTTTTAGCTTCACTGCTTGGAGTACTCATTAGTGCTAAGTCAAATGATGTTTGTGTTGTGATCCATATGAAAGAGGTAATCTGCTTGTTCAAAACAGACTAGTTACAAACAGCTTCCATCTCTATCCATGTAAATGGAATGTGATCTGGTTGGTCTTTATCTATAAATCCTCATCTTTTGAAGGCATTCCTAATCTGAAGCCTTGCAAATAGGGAAAAAGTTTGCAATTCTTACCAAATATGCCTCGAAAGTATATTGAGCTGAAATATTTATTAATACTTGAAACTTGGAAGCTGTAACACTTGTTTCTATTCCCAGCTCTGTTATTGCCCCAACTAGTTGACCTCAGACTAGTAAAATAAAGTGTGCTTCCATTCTGAAAAGGCGGTACTGAAATAGTGTCTGCTTACTCAACAAGTCTACTCCAGTATGAATCTGGAGTCACGTGCACTGATAAGTATCAGTGTTTGATTTTGGTTTTGTTATCCTCTGTGCTGCTAACACTGATGAGCAATCATAACCTGAATTTGCTTATTTGTATCTATTAGAACTTTTTTTTTTTTAACTAAGCCTTAAGAAGTTAGGCTTCAGTAATTCACTGAAGACAGGAACAGCAAAGGTTCACTGTCAACACTGCTGGTAGCTAAACAGTAAAAATATGTTCTATATAAATCATCAGTGAAACGGAAATAGCTCCACCTGGATTTCTGAGCCTGCCTTGGATTTGCAGCACCAGAAATTAAACACAAAAGGTTTGCAAGAGGATTCATGTGTTCCTATGAAAAGCAAACACCTTTGGTTTGGCACCAAAAAGGCACATACAAGAGTACCCTAGGAAGCAGTGGTTCCTACTGTTCTACAACAGTGAACAACACTGTTCTGCAGTGAAAAAGTTGTGTATTCATTTTCTTCGCTGTAGTGCTGGTGCTGTTCTAGCAACATTGTAAAGCACACTTAAGGCATGGTAGAGCACTCCAAATTCTTCATTGCAAGAACTGGTATCACTACTGGTACCTCATAGAGCTACTAAATTTAAAGAGTTTTCTGTTGATTTATATAAGTCTAGAGTTTTGGCACTTACATGCTGGGATGGTGCAGTCCCTTGTATTGTGATAAAGCCGATGAAAGTGTTTACTACATTTTGGGCTAAAGTAGAGTGGACCTGAAATATTAAAAAAAAGTTACTAATTATCACAGCTCACAGAAAGAGTAGTGCAGCTTATGCTATGTATGCAAAATGCTGTATACCAATGCAAAATTCAAACATACCTGTTAAATGCTTTAAGAACTTGTCTTTCATCCTCAGATCTCTAGGAACTATTTCTGTTGAACAGAAAAAAAGAACAGTCACTCTGCTGCACTGGAGCTATGCCTTCCAAGCATAGTATGAAGAACTCTGTCCAGCAAACATCACCACTACCTCTTCACAGACACACAGAGGTCAAAAGTCCTTTGTATGCAGCAGGCCAAATGGCAAGCATTTGTTTTACTTAAGAAGCCACTGTACCATGATGGTGAAACAAGTGATATCTGTTAGAGGTGTTTAGCCATTAACAGTGATGACAATTAACTGAGTCAGATGTTAGGTCTCTGTAAATTACATTATCAAGTTTACCTAGAATTAAATTATTCCAGAAATTTTAGTTCATGGTTGCACAGAAATGGCATATTCTACTAATGCTAAAGACACAAAGATATATTAAAGTTTGTTTTTTTGTCTAATTCTCTTATGCAAATGTATCCCCCTCTTTGTCACAGGTATGTTTGTACAAGCACTATCCTGCTGCAATTGTGAAATTGGATTGATCTCCTTACAGAAATTTTTTCCCCCTCCCTCTCTAGCAGTAAATAAAATTCACAGGAAATTATCATAAGGAAATTGCTCTCTCCTGGCTGCCTGTGATTGTGGTTTACCGCCTTGTGTTTTGTGTTCAGCAGATGGCAAAAGGAAACTGGTTTACTGAAATCCATTTTAGCACTAACCCTTGCTCATGCCTTCCTGACTTACAGTTATCTTTGATTGCTTTCCGTTACAAACTCTATGCTGATAGCCCACTGCTGATAGTGTATGATACACTACATGTTGCTTTATGTATTTGACCATAAATGCCTGAGCAGCCTTTTTCATACTCCCGGCACCTCTTATCAGATATAAAGCAAAGAGCATTTCCATCCAGATCTGATTAATTTGTGAGGTTAGACACTTCTCAAAAGTCATTCTTCATTTATTTCTAACTTTAGTCACTGTAAGTAAAATTGACCTTATCATATTTGACCTGATAATGTCATGAAGAGCACTAAAAACACACGTGCTTCACTCAGAAATTTCCCATGGGACAGGCTCACTGGGAAAGTGATGCCAAAACCAAAATGCAAGACTCTAAACAGTAGTTCCTTTTTGGAGTTGCTGGGAATAACTCCATTATAATAACAGAATAAAAGATCCTGCTTAGGAGCCAATGACACCACAACCAACTAACCTGCTCTGAAGTAGGTTTGCTCAACTTTACAGCCCAAATCTGACATTTCACACCAATATGGTGATATAGGATGGCTCAAAACTATGCCCATGTTTCACATGGGAAATTTACAGTTGAGCAGATGAGAGTTCCCTGTTTAGTCTGACCTCCTTAACTTTTCACCATTTATAAAACAAAACCTTCTTCCTATGTTGATCTTAATTGGAACAAAATTGTCTTCCTTTGTATATTCAGTCATCACACAGATGGAGCAATAACATTTTCATGACAACTACCAATAAAAATAATGAAGATATATGAATATGAATGAGAATGAAGAAAAGGTACAAAGAAGCTTTATGAAATCAATTAAGGCAAAATAAATAGCGTAATTAAAGTCAGTCTGATAAAAGGTGAATGTAGACATCAACTGGAAAATACTCAGCCAATTCAGTTGGAGGGGTTAGATGAACAGTAGTAATGCTGTAGAGGGTTGGGAGTGACAGCAAATGGCAAATTAGATACAGCAATAGCAGAAGTTATATCAGCTTTCAATTGGATACACAGATAGATACACAGTATCTATCCACGTCTGCATGACTCAGTGAGGCTGCTGCTTCCACTGCACCTCTGACAAATCAACCCAGGCTTTCACTGGAGGTCGGAGAAGAGCTATTCAAATGAGTAGGAGGAGGACTGCAGGGGTTGTCCTGAAGAAGATCCAGCTTGTACAGTGTCAATGTAATACTGTCAGTTCCCCAGTATTTCAGAGGTGCTGCCTCTGGAGTACTAAGGGGACTAACAGAGAGAGAAGTTTAATGAAGCTGAGCTGCAGGAAAGACTTCTAGAGATGAGATGAGATTTATAAGGAAATACTCAGGTCCTTCAAGAGAATTCAAGCAGCAGTTAAACCAAGTGCATTTTAGAAAGTGGTAAACTTCCAGGGAAAAGAACATTTTCATCCCTTATTTATCTCAACCTATTTAATTCGTTTCCCTTATTAATAGGTTTTCTTCAAAGCCAACACACATGAAGTTGGACTTTCAGTCAAGTACAATATCCTGAGAGAAAGAGACTCTGAAATGTGAGTGGAATTCTTCTACACCAAATTTCCTGTCTCCACAAGTTCCTGATACCAAAGGGAATCAGCAGCTATTTTGAGCAGTGAATTCTTCATACAAAGTTAGTAACCTGAAATGATGTCTGACTCACCCAGGCACCCTACAGAAAAGATCTCCTAAGCCACAGACTGTGACTTACCAACTCTTTGCTCATCTTGGTATCCTCCATAGTCCGGCACTTCCCTTCGATCTAAGTTATAGTCGTGCTTAGAGAAGTACTGTACTCCACTGTCTTTCTCCAGATGATATCTTTTCAGTTCCTGAATGATCTCCATGATTAGATATAAGAGACTTTGCTTGTCCTTCATATCTGTGGGGTCAGTTTTCTCTTTGCAATATCCTGCCGAGAGTATTAAGAACACCAGCCCCAGCAGACCAGGAAACCTCAGTCCAATCATTGCAACTTGACAGGAAGGGTGCACGAACAGATGGAAAAGAAAGGATCCGCTGCTGCAGAAGTATTTCACTAGAAGAGAAAAACGAGGGTGGGTCGGAGGTGGGGAGACTCGCGGAGGTGAAATCGGGAACATCATAGAAAGGATGCACGGAGACGCCTTCGCAGCTCGCACAAGTCGGGGGGTGCCCGACCCGCTTCTGCAGCCCTGCTGCCGGGCTACGGGGGTGGAAGGGCACCGCCGGGGGAGCCGCGCCCGTCCCCGGCGGGACCCCCTCGCCCTGCGCGCTGGCGGAGCAGAGCCTCGGTAGCTGTGGGCCAGCGGCTCGTAACGCCCCACCTCGCCCCGCCCGTGGTGGAAGAATGGAGCGGGTGTGAGGGGCGACAACTTTACCCCAACTTTCTCTTTCGGGAGAAGCCGGAGCGGCTGTGCGTCGAGAGAGCTCACCTCCCTTTTCTGCCGCGCTGTGGGGCTTCGAGTCGGGGCTGCGGGCATGAGCGGGAGTACGGGGGTCAGCCTTCCCGGGGACAGGGCGAGGAAACGGCAGCCCTTTCCTTCTTCCCTGCCCGGCCGGTGAGGGAGCGCGGGCGTCTAGGGCCACCAGGGAGCAGCGAGGGACGCTGCCTCATCTCCAGAGCCGTTCGCCTAGGGACGGCTCAGTGCCTCCTCCGCAACGGCCACACTACGCATCGACGGCGGCTCTACCCAGAAACTGGCGGGCTGTCACTGGTGTCGCCCCGCGATGCCGCCGCGCTGCGGCTGAACGCGGCGGGAAGGTTGGGGGCATGGGGAGAAAGGAGGGTTACAGGCCCTCGCCGGCCGCTTTTACCTGTCTTTCCGTCCCAGCAGCCGAGGTGTCTTCCCCCCGGGGAGTCGTTCCCCGAACGGCAGCAGCCCGCGAGCGGCGGGGAATCCAAGTTTTCCCGGCTG
>VZTY01016841.1:0-52556 GCA_013400935.1 Turnix velox | reverse complement strand
CCGGCGACAGCGGCCCCCGGCGGCCGCTGCCAGGCCTGGGCCCCGCCAGCGCGCCGCCAGGCGGCGCTGAGATGCGCGGCCGCTGGGGCAGTTAACTGTCGCCCATGCCTCCTCTGGAGTAGGCGCCGCGTCCCGGCAGGCGGGGGTAACCGTGCGAGTCAGGCTGGTATCAGCTGTCAGCCAGCATGAAGGGTGGTTTCCTCTTTGGAGCACTCCTTTCCCTGTGCCTCCTTAAATACTACTATTCCCTAAGTACTGCTGTATTGCTTTTATCTATATTACCTAATTTATCTTTCCTTTAAAAACGACGTGCCTGTATGTCTACTGCCACAAAAATCTTAGTCCATGTTGTCACCACGAAGTTACTATAAAAAAAGAAGGGTAAAACCCACACATCATAATGAAGAAAGACACCCAGAGGCAAGACTGAGCAAGAACGTTTTGTCAGGAGTCCAGAATCCTTCCTCCTTTTTGCCTTAATGGCTCCTTTCCAGTCACCTTAAGATTCAAGGGAAAAAATAAATTGAACAGGCAGTTCAGCAGTGAGAAAGAATGGCCTTTTGCATGATATAACTTGGCATGTTGATATTTACTAGTTAGTCATTCCAAATATTGACATGTCACAGTCACCCAATAGAAACGGGGAGGATGGAAAATGAGCCAGGTAGTAGAGAGCTTGGTGTTCTGTTTCTTATTTCAAGTAGTCCTTCATCCACAGCAATCTCTTTGGAAAAAGGTAAGTGCAGCTACTGAACTGAATGAGGTGTTCAGGAAGCCAACTGAACACCTGGATGCATTCTCCTCTAGCTCACAGCTACAATTTCCGTGTAATTTTCGGTCACCATCCTGTGGGGAAGGAGCAGTCTGTGTTTTGTACACACCAGTTCAACATGGGAATGTCAGGCTGTGCCTTTCATAGTAAATTAGATGTACCCAAACATGTCATATCTGGCACAGAGACCAGGTGGCATGGAATGATCTGCATGTTATTGAGTAATATGGTTTATGTAGCTCTCTTCCTTTTGAAGAGACAGTGGACATTATCCAAAATTCTGTGTTAAACTCTCTTATGAACTAACTCCACCATGAGTCTGGGAATGGGGTAGCTGGCCAAAGATGCATCATGGACAAATTAACATCAGAGACAACTTCAATGCATTGCACAGAAATATTTCCTTTAAATTTACTGATATAGACCTAGACTCAAAGTACAATGGAGATATTAGCTGAGATGTGAGGTAAATAAAGAAACAGTCTGTTGCCTTTGTATGCATGTAGAAACTGAGGCAGGGACTATTCTAATTTATTTGCTTCAAGTTATACTAAGATAGATAGCAGCTTTAGTGGAGTCCATTGAAACTCAGATTTGGGCTGATAATCCGATGTTCAAATAGGTTACATTTTCTTAAGTACATTTCCTTAGGTCTCCATCTAAGCTAACCTCCTGGATGCTGACCACCTAAATGCTACCAAATTCCCATGCTTATGTATTGCCAAAACTGTGATCCCCAAGACTTCCAAACTCCCATCAGTCTGACTTCCAAGGTTTCTAAAGTGAGTAGGTGCACTGTTTGCCATGACTGCTTATAGGTTCTTGGGCATCCTCCTACTGGGAAGCACCTGACTCTTGTCAACACTAAGCAGGCAGGAAGATGAAGAAAACATTTTTCTGGGATTTATGAGATGTGACTTTTAATTCCTTCAGGTAGAGAACATGCCGTCCCAACCAGAACAAAAAACTACTTGGTTTCCTTGAAAGAAGGTGAAACCAGTCTCAAAAAGCAGCATGAACCAGAAACAGCAGATATACGTTGAGTATTTTGGCTTGTCTTGGAGAGGCAGATTTCATTTAAAAACACTTGGTTTGAATTATTGGCATATTTATAGGATGCCAAATTAGTGGATGAGAACAAGAATGTGCCCTTGTGTCTAAGAGGGCTAATGGTCTCCTAGGGTGAATTAAAAAGAGTGTGGCATGCAGGTCAAGGGAGGTTATCCTCCTACTTTGCTTTGCCCTGGTGAGGGCACATCAGGAGTGCTATGTCCAGTTCTGTCCTCCCTGGTGCAAGAAAAACAAGGAACTACTGGAAAGAGTCTAATAAAGGGCTATTAAGATGATCAAGGGACTGGATCAAGGGAGGAAAAGTTGAGAGATCTGGGTCTGTTTAGACTGGTGAAGACCGAGAGTGTATCTTATCAATGCGTATAAATACCTGACAGGGAGGAATCAAGAGGATGGAGCCATACTCTTTTCAGTGGTTCTCAGTGAAAGGACAAGGGGTAGTAACCCATTGTCTAGGCATAACCTAGAACACAGGAAGTTCCATCTCAACACGAGAAAAAAACATCTTTACTTAGAGTGTGACAGAGCACTGGAACAGCTTGTCCAGAGAGGGTGTGTAGTCTCCTTCTCTGGAGATATTCCGAATCTGCCTGGATGTGTTCCTGTCCAGCCTGCCATAGGTGTATCTGTTTTGGTCAGGGAGTTGGACTAGACAATCTTTGAAGATCTCTTCCAACCTCTACAATTCTGTGATTCTTCAATCAAAACCTGTGAATAGATCAATCTACAATGTTATTTAAAGTGTCCTGCCTTCAATGTAAACATCATGATCCTCATAATAAGAACCTAAGTATACTTCAATGCTGCATTTGGTGGATAGTTTTACCTGTTGTACTATTCCACATTCCCTTGGTGGTTATGAAAGAGAGGCACTTCCATTTAGAATTCTGAACAAATACCAGGCAGAATTTCCAGCTTTCTTAAGTAACAGCATTAGTTGCTGTTTTTACCAATTCCATTCTGTTATGTCATGATAGGACAGCAAGGGAAAGATATCTTGACTGCTTTTACTTAAATGTTGTATGTGAGAACAGGAAAATATTGGGTTTGCCTTCTAAGACTAGTGAAATTTTCATGCTAAGAGCACTACAGCTTCAAGCATGCTCTTTTTTCAGCTGATTGTAACATAAGGCTTCCTATCTATATTTAATAAAAGTAAGTGCAACATTTTCTTAAGTGATTGCAGAGCAGAGCTGATTTTTTAAATGAGAATCATAACCAGCACATGAACTGAATATTCGCTTTGGAGAAAACTGCAATGGACATTCGTAAGACTGGGCTGTGGAAATGCTCTTTATTGACCTCTGAACCTCAAAGCAATATTTTGAAATAGAGTTTTCCTTAAAAAATCACATCAACTTAGAAAAAAAATCTTAAAAAATCAAGTTGCACTGTTGGTTTAAAAAGCAGGCTTTTCATACCTCACAGAAGAAAAGCAGCATTTAGTCTTGAAGTTACACGTCAATCCCACTAGTTATAAAAATGATGAAATGAGATGTGGCTGGTCATTCAGTTTTGTTAATTGAGTGGGTATCAGTTGGTTTACATGGCAACTGGCCTTCCAAAATACCAACCACGCACATTGCATCTATGTATGTGATGATTACTTTTAAAATCTGTATAGAAAAATATATGCATCACATCCAACAGATGAAATTTTCCAAAATTCATGCTCAAAGTTATGAAAATGCAGAATATGTTTTCAATAGAATGTATTGTACATAAGTATAAAATAATATTTACACACCTGGCTCAGTCATCTCAGTGAGCCTCCAACTCTCAGAAGCAGTGCCCAGTGACAGCTGCTGGGGAGAGAAAAGAAGAGTCATTAAGAATTCCTATAGCACTGGTATCAGCCAGAAAACATAAATAACTAGAAGAAAAACTTCAACAGATGTTAGAAATAATAAAGCCAAGTGAGTATTGTAAGGGCTTTCCCCACTTCCTACTGGATACAAATGCCAACAGGATTAAGATCCCATCAATCATCATTGCAACTATAACTGAAGGGGTTTGCAACAGTTTCCAAATGTTGATTTTAGGTAGACAATTAAAAAAAAAATCTACAACAAAAATACCAAACTAGATAATTACTATAACTTTTCTCTGCATGTAAATTCAAGGCTAAAGACAGTTCTAAGTTGGCCAACTTATCCGTTTCAAATTTACCTGCAGTCAATTTAGCTGTGCTGCACCAGTGCAAAAACTACTTGGAGATCCTACCGAAACAGCAGGAGGAAATGTAAGTCTTACGAGAATAATCTCAGTTTTTTACGTGCCTTTTATAGTCTTTAAAGTATCCCCTGAAGACTCCAGACAACCCCTCTAGATTATTCCATATTTAGATTTTCAGAGATACTTTATTTTGCATAGTAAAGAGAAATACCCCAGAGAAGAAAACCAAGTCTTTCTCAACTTCAGGCTATCGCCCACAGGAAGACATTAACATAGACCAGACTCCTAACTTTTAAGCAGCTGAGGAAGGGTGGGGAGTTAATCCCCTACTAAGAAAATGTCTTTCAGGCCATAAATATATAACTTACTGTACAGCAGTGAGCCTGCTGTATGTGTCTTCTCTCATGACTCCTATCTGTTCACTTAGAAGTATATAGCTACAGCTGCAAAACCTGCCTTTCTGCATAAAATTAAGACTACGAATAAAAGCCCTAGCTGATGTCTCATTAGCTGATTAAGATATTTACACTTTATGGCCTGCTCTGATCTCTTTGTGTCAAAGGAAAGAGGTGACCTCCAGAGTGGAACAGGACTCAATAGTAGCAGAGGCAGAGTAGTCTCCTCTTTCATTCCCAGCCATCGTTCTTATCTTGAGAAGACAAGTGGGTCACATGCGTTTTTTAGAGTCATTGCTCATAAATGATAATATGTTTTGATAGTACATCCTAAATTGGAGAATGTTATCTCCAATGCATTTGCACCATGTCTTGAAAAATTTATGCTGAAAAACAAATGCCATTTTAGGTAACGTAAGGATATCCTATATGAATCACTATCAGCTTCTGAATGCTCAGCACAAGCATCAAGAACTTTAAAAAGCAGAGATAATTTTTTTCCTTCTGTGGGTCATCAGTAGACAGGCATGTTGCCGCTTCAGTGAGCTGGCCCTGTGACTGGTGGACAGCTGGATAACTTTTTACAAATAAGATGTGGAGCAAGTTGGCACGATCATGGTCTGGAGACTGCTTGTAGGCAAGCACACTCTTTGGACAATCATGTTTTTTCAAAATAACCAGTGGTTCTCTCCTTCCAGAAATGACCATTGCAGTCCCAACTAAGCCTGGGTAGTCTTCTCATGACCATCTTCGTAATGAAATAATCTGCCTTCCTGGGTAAAGGCTGAAAATTTATTCATCACCTAGTAATGTTGATTCTTCCCTTGGAATGATGTAAAGAAATCATCCACTAGCTCAAGTTTGTGAACATATGGAAGTCTGCTGTCCTTTAGAGGATTGAAGACATCCATAGTCAGTCAGACTGTGGGAAATCCAGATCCTGGCATACACAAGCTACATCTGAAGGAGTAAATATAATGTGCTCAAAACTATTGATAAAGTCAGTGGCACTTAAGCCAGCTGGCACCAAATAGGCCACATCCATTCTGTCAATTCTTCTTACCGCTTATGAGAGGACACCCTTGTGCAAACTACACATTAGGAACATTTCCTGAGCTGCCTAGCTTCCCAAAAGCACCCAGAAGTTGACTGGGAGAATTGTCACAGACTAACAGTGTGCCAGGGACTGCTCTAACAATTTAATAGTACTAATGGCTGGGTTCTAGTGCCGGGAACCCTCCCCAGCAGTGTTCAGTTTTGTCTTCTGGAATAAGACACCAATGGTGAGTCTCACCTGTGTTGCAAGGGATAGAGGCAGTTGCAACTTTGCCATCCCTTTGGGGTTTCAGTTTTTAGAACTGACAAACTTATTATCATCTTGGTCTAAATTGGGATAAAATTAACTTTGGAATCTGAGAACTGCAGCAGCTTAAAAAAGCATCTTCATAGCTTAAAGTTCCATGTCTTTATGGTCAGGCAGCTGTACACAGCCTCCACTGGAGGCAGCAAAAAATCAATGTAAATTGAGCAGAATCACAGTGAAATCAGCTTAGTTATAAAACAGAGTAAAAAGGTGGTGGTGGTTTTTTTTCTTTTTTTTTTTTTCCCTCATGTGCATTGATGATTTAAATTAAAGATCTTACAGATCTCATATGACAATGGACCAAAATTTTCAATATCTTTAGTTTTAGCCCAAAGGAAAAGATTAAAAATGATTTTATGACCTTTACAAGGTGGTCTTCTTCATAAGACAGAAAATTACCTTGCTTCACATTACATTATTTTTAACAAGCTGTAACATACTGAATATTTTGTTACTGTGATTGCTTTCTGCAGCTTCTTTCCTGATCTGATCTTCCCACTAAAATTGCTAGCCTATTTTTTAAAGAAGAAATTTTCACACATGACAGAATACCACTGGTTTGAGACTGGTAAAATATGTTCTATTCATTTAAGGCCTACTTTGTTTTGTTATTGCTACTATTACTATTATTATTCTCATATTTTATTTTATTTTTCTCCACTTTTTTGTCCCATTCTAAGCTAAAATGTCAGGGTCGTCCAACTTTTTCTCATGGAACTTAACAGTTAGGTGGTTCTGAAATTGAAAGCAGACTGGGATGTGATGTTCACTACAAAGTGGTACCAATCTTCATTCTTTTATGTGTTGTTTTATTGTTCAAGTTTCTTATTTAAAACTCCCATATTATAAAAGTATCTTGTATGATTTTTGCCCTAACTTATTTCTATTTAGGAAGTACAGTTTGGTGCAAAAACCAGGTATAGCTATGAGCAGACTTTGCAGAGACTTTATGTTGCTGAATCAGTTCTTTTTTGTTACAGTAAAATATAAAATATAAAAATCTAATTGATAATTCACTATCAGTGTTATTAATTTAGATTTTACAGTAAGCTCATCCTAGATAATAGAAACAGTGTGGTTGGTCTTAAAATGTTAGATTTGTATTAAAATATCCAGTTTAGAGGTTATTTCTCTTGTATACAAATTTTGTGAAGTGGTGTTCTCAAATCTGTATACCAAATAATTTATTCCCGTAATTAAAGAAATGCAGTTGGATTCCTATCACTGCTGTCAGGTACTGCACGAAGATAGATTTATTTATGCTCAACCTTGTGCTTATTTGCAGTGCTAATTTAGTGGAAATACTGTTTTGGTAGAAAGAAAATGAAGTCAGATGTCTCTATTAAATAATGGATGTCATAGAGTGAGAATGATCCTGGTCAGTATTGCCCAATGCAGCTGTGGTGACTGCAGTTATTCTACTTGAAAACATGGGTTTCAGAGCTAATTTGTCTTCTTTTCTTTGTCCACTTCTCACTTACTAGAGGAACAAGAGGACAGCACTCAAAGGAAAAGGTTTTAACTTTGGTAACAGTGATGAAGAACTAGATGAAATCTGGAACTTCCATTCTTAGTCTAACATTTCAAAACATCTTTTGATTTAATTTTGATTTAAGACAATATTATAAACAAATTAAAAACCTTGAAAAGTATTATCAGAGGAAAGTACATGCTTGCATAATTTCAGCAAATCACAGAATATCCTATGATTTTTCTGAAATTAAATGATGCACCCAGCGAATTTAGAAGTGGAATCGCTCTTGGGATTTACTCAGAGATAGGACTAGCACAGGCAGCATGTGAAACAGGATGTGTAAGAAATTAAGTCTTGAAGGGCCTTTTAGCATCTTTAAAGCTTAGATCTAACTAGATTTCCCAAGGCTACTATGTTCTTGGCTCCATCATGTCCTACAGTTCTTGACTATGACAAGAAAGTTGATCTTGAGATGAGCTGTTCAGCCTGTTAAATCCCTGGCTGCCTGACTGAAGCAAGCTGTTTGGTACAGCCTACTAGAAAGCTACATGGAGATTTGTCAGAGCTTGACAGAAAGTAAAATATTTCTGCAGAACTTTCTTTTCAACAGAAGAGTACTTCTTTAATGAAATATTGTTTGAGGACATCCTACTAGCTTTCTCCATGTAATGGGAAGCCCAAGCAACTGGGTGAAGGAAGATGTATTAAAGGTGCATGATTTATTGATTTATTTAGAGTATTTCTTAGTAGCAAAATCATAAATATTGCTGTGTCTATTATTTTTTTCCTATTGAGAAAGCAAAACTCAGTATTCAACCATAAAATGTTTGTGTAGGGAAGCAGTTATCTACCAAACAGTGAGACACAAAGAAACAGAAAAAAATTCTGGGGTTTATGTTTGTGGCAAAAAAAAAATTATGCTCATTTTATTGATCTTAATCTGTATTCAAGGTGAGATGGCACTGATAGCAGAACAGTTATCTGTCAACAGTGTATCCCAGGAGAATCACAAATGGATCTAGACTTTTCTGTGGCATACTTTGGAAAAGAAATGTTATTCCAATATTGATCATATATCTGTCCAGGGCAAATGAACGCTCTGATTAGTTGTTCCTGATAATGTAGAGAACAGGTATATTTTTGTTGACATGAAAGAGAAGTTACATGATTCTTTCCTATCTTACCCAAAGGAAGATCAAATTCAAGTGATTTTTAAATCAGTAGAACCATGTTAAGCTTAGTCCTTGTTGTCTCAGCTGGTGAAATATCCATATACTCTATGTAACTAGAAAAGGTTTCAGTGAAGCCAGCCCTAACTATCTATTCAAACATCATTGGATTAATCATAATTTAATCCTAAAGGAAACAGATGTAAGTTTACTTGCCTATTTTAACAATTTTTCATGTTATTAAAGGCAAGAATAACTAACTGATGGTCTTTTTCCAATTTATATTGGAATGTTTTTCAACAATTACTACAGCCCTTAAGTTATTTTTTTGTTCCTTTTTGTCATACTTTCCCTTTTTCCCCCCAGTATCCTTTTCTACAAGGAAACACCAGGAGTCCATAGCACTTTTAACAGTCTCTCCAATCCTGTATGTCTCTTGTTAGTAAACTCAAGTGTCAATTCAGTCTGCCATTTTGTAACAGGATGGCATTGGGATATTACATATGCAACATGCTTAACTACTTGACAGTAGGATGACTTTGTGGCTCCTTCTGTCAACAAAAATCAACTGTCTAATAGAAAATATCTGTTAATTCTTATCTGAAAAAAACACTATTTTTTTTTTTTGTAAAATCTATGTTGACAGAGATTAACTAGAATCCCGTCTTTTAATTCTTTACTTACTGATTTTAAAATAATTTTCTATTAATTTAACTCTGACTGGAATCTGACTAATCAATTATCATCCATATAATTCCATTTCCTCATCCTGAATTGTGACAAAAAACCAAAAAAAAGTAGTGTTTTCAGTCTTTTACAGTTTCATTGTCACCATAATAAGTGAACAAAATTACAATCAGGAGGCCAGATATTTCCTCACCAAACAATTAAGTGTTACTGGAAACATCTTATGCTTCTTTGATGTTGCCTAATACCTTTCTCAGTAGATATTGAATTGAGAATCTTTCCTTTATTCCTGTGTGATTTATGTATCTTATCTGGCTTCCTTCTAAAGACAGAATACAAGTATTAATTGAATAAATGTTCCTTTTCAGCACTATTAATAATTTAACAATTCATGTCTAGTTAAAAGGCCTGTTTCATTGCTATGATTCATTTCTTTTTCAGTACATTAGAATTCTTCACTCTTAGTTGTGCTTCAAATGGATTTTTGTTTCTATTGTTGTTATCTTTCCTGTAGTTCAGATGAGTTTAGCTACCTATCACTGTTTTTTAATATCATTAAAACATATTGTAAAGGAAATTCCATGCCTTGCAAATCCATTGTACTTCTTTGAAGGAATCTGCATCCATTAGGGAAATCTGTCTGCTACTATCAATAAACTATTTTGAAAGACTCCTGCAGAAATACAGCATCCACCAAATAAGAGGCAAATTCTTACATGGGTAATTAATTGCCTAGAATACAGAAAATGGAGATTAGAGTAAGGAGCAAATTTTCACAGTGCAAGAAGAAGTTTATCAGCTGAGCCTTTCAGGGGTCTGTTCTAAGACTGTAATTTTCAGCATGTTTGAAAATGAGGCATTCCTTGGAAAACATGATAATGTTTACTGATACGATCATAAACAATCAGAAAAAGGCATAAAAGGCCTCATAAGACCGAATGGTCGCTGTGAGGATAAATCAGTATAGATGCATCCAATTTCAAACAAAATACATAGAGAAAATAATCTTCAAGAAGATTAATCTCTGAGCTGATTACTATTCTTCTGGAATGATGTCTTGGGTTTATAGTTCCAGATTTTTTTTCTTTTAGAAATGCCATCTTGGCGCTTAACGTCAAGATTAAGAACTATTTAAAAAAGAACAGAGAGCATAGAGGAAACCACTCCTCCCCACTGCATGGAAAAGGGTGATCTATCTGCAACTATGTTCTGTTCCCTTCTCACTGGAAACATATATACTAGTAGTGGTTCTGAAGAAACATTAAGCAAAGGTGGTAAGAGCATGAAATAGGTTCTAGGCAGGGAACAGCTAAGACTTTGATCATAGAAATTACATAAGTGAAAGGGTATGTGATAGAGGCCTCTTCATGAAACAAAGTAGCAAATAGGGAATGATTTTGCCTTCCAATGTAAGGTTTGGGGCCTTAGAGTCAAAGCGGATGATAGGAAGTTGTTCTTAATGTGATTTTTTTTTAATTTGGAAGACACACATGGTGAGAGTTTAAATGTATTCAGAGGGGATGAGGAAAAATTATGGGAAAAACCCAAAAAACAAAATGCTACTAAATTAAAAAAAATATACTAATATCCTCAGAAATTTTTGAATGAGCTGGGGATTCCAGGGGTAATTTTTTCTGATAAACTTACTATTAAATGCATGCATTTCTATGCTATTTCATGTGTGTCTTCTTGTCTGGATGCTGATTTCAACAGGTATGACTGTTCTTGAGTAATGCTGTGGATGAGAGCAAATAGTTCTACATTAGACATTAAGAAATTTAAAATACATTGCAGAATGTATTGCAGAATACATCTGTCAGAATCAAGAGCAGCACTTGTGAGTGCAGCTTGGTGCTATGTGTTAAGCCTAACCAGAGCCTATTTGCCTCCAACTACCTCAAAATTAAATACAAGCTGTGTCACTTGCTCTAACTTTTCTTCTAGCTCTGAGGAAACTGTAAAACATAGCAATAGTGTCTTCAGTCTCTATTTTTTTAACTGCAGTTGTGTTTCAAACCTAACCATAGTTTTTAATCAGTTTGATTTATATCAATTGCACAATTTAGTCAGTTCACTCGAGCTGATGTCCAGCATAATTGCCCTGCCAATTTCATAGAATCTAATAATAAATCTTTCTGTCATCATTTATAAGATGACCTTAATCCTGATATTGTGCACAGTGTTAGGTTTAATAAAAGTCAGTGAACCAGTTTTCTCTTTTAGTTTTTGATAAACTGGTTGCTCGTGTGGGACACAGTCCTCATTTTTATTCTGCAGGTTCTGAGGGGTTCTAACATAACCTAAAATCCCTGTGCCATCAAGTTTGTGAACCTAAACCTGCAGACCTAAACATTTTGGTCCTTCCAACACCACCCTACTTCCTGGCTCTTAGGCTGTAGCTTCTCACAAATGCTGCCCTAACCCACATCCCACCTCTCATACACATTTTAGTTACAAGCCTAAAAAAACAAGAGATATGCCAAACTGACTAGAGGACAGCAATGGAAGTTAAGTCTATCAACACGTGAGTCTTAATGGATTATTTGCTGCAAAAGTCTACGCAGTATTATGTAGCTACCATTGACAAGATCTATTAGTGATCTATGTGAGAGATGATTTGAGAAACCCTCTTGTACCTGAAGCAATATTCAGCTTTAAATTCAAAGTGTTCATCGGTTCAAAACATTTTAATTTTTTCTGTTCTTTTACATTTTTTCCCATTTCTTTGACTGAGACTGGCAATGTCTCCATCATCAGTGGATGCTGTTTCTGCACTGATTAGACTGTTATTTTCTTTATCTTTCTAAGGTTACATCCTCAAACTTCGCATATCCTATTCTGTTGCTATTGTGCATCAGGATTATTAAACTACACCATAGAAGGTACTGTACTCATTAACAGGGGTAGGTGGAGAAATACAGACACAGGTTACTTGTACTAACTGTTGCTCCTGACAGCAAGTTACTTTACATTTGGAAGTCGATTCAGAGAATGCTAACCATAAATTAAGTCTGTTAACTCCAGCCTTTACCCTACTCAACCAAAGATTTGAATTATATAGCACTTGTCCCAGTTCTTTGCTGTACTAAACATCAGTCCATTTCCAGATCAAACCATTTGCTTAATAGTAGTTCAGCATCCCATCACATCTATTTTGAGTTGCTGAAAACCAGCTATGTTTCTTGTATGACTATCATATTACTTCAGAAGCACCAGTTTGATGGCTCCAGACTCCTAGATGTTCCCAAAGATCTTGTAAAATCTGTATTTAAATAAACAAACAAACATGAGAGGAGAGAGCTATTCAGCAGTTTCTGTTGAGAAACCTTAATTGGAAGCAGAATTCAGAATTAAGTCTACTATATGGCAAAGACCCATGAGAGTTATGTTCTTTGACCATCATTGCAATCTTGTAGATGACTATGCTTTGCTCTCCAGCTCTGTTATCCATATAAACCACCTATCAACATCTGCTAGAAAGTAAAAGCTATTATATGCCTGCTGTATTTTTCCTAGCCATTTGAGCTTTGCAGGGTTGAGTCTTAAAGCTAATTAGTCCATTCTTCACATTCTGAATACTTTCAGTTTGCCAGCATTGCAGTGATGACTCATAAGAACTAATTTTGTTCATTCCCTCAAATAGAGTTTGTGTCTTTTTTTTAATCTAACAAATCCACAGTTTCTGTTTCATAATATAAAGATATATACATACTTTTAATAAACCCAGGAGGTTTATTTCTACCCCAGTGAATTAAGGTCTAGGCTAGAAGGTGTAGAACAGCTTATATACCAGTTTCTCAAGTATTTGTGGGTTTCAAAAGTGAGGCTACCATTGTGTGTCCTGATTCTTCTGTAATAACTGAAAAATCTTGTTTGCTCATGAAAGAAGAGCTTTGTGATTTTCTGGATAGAATTGCTACATTTGCTTCATGTTGATCAGAAACACGACGGAATGTTACTTGCAGACCTCATGCAATGACCATAGGCAAGGCTAGTCCACCAGAGATGGAGAATGTGTGCAGCAAAGCAGTTGCCAGTACAAAACACAGATCTGGAGTTCCTTAACAAGAAAAACTGAGCTAGCAGCATGCCACCAGCAACTGCTGCAGCAACTATACCTGTTGCCTCAGTTACAAAACAGCAGTCCAGGCAGAAGCTTCAAGAGCTGTGAGCAATTGTGAGAACTTATACAAACTTCATCTAAAGGAGCAGCATTGAATGCAAGAGGTTTAAGAACTAGGAAAAATAAATGCTCTTACTCTGTCAGTAGAAGATGATGAAAAAAACCCCACCAATACACAGAGCAAGTATAATCAAAGAATCATAGATTGATAGGATTGTTTTAGTTGGAAAAGACATTTAAGGTCATCAAGTTCAACTGCAAACCTAGCACTGCCAAGTTCACCACTAAACCATGTCCCTAGATCTAACCCTTTAAGTACCTCCAGGGATGGTGACTCAACTACTTCCCACAGCAGGCTGTTCCAATGCTTGATAACATTTTCAATCAAGAATTTTTTCCTGGTAGCCAATCTAAACCTCCCCAGTGCAACTTGAGGCCATTTACTGTTGTTCCATCACTTGTTACTTGGAAGAAGAGACCAGCACCTTTCTCCTAGATGTAGAGAGCATTAAGGCCTTCTTTTCTCCAGGCTAAACAACACCTGTTCCCTTAGCTGCTCCTCACAAGACTTGTGTTCTACACCCCCTATCAGCTTCATCACCTTTCACTGAACATGCTCCAGCAGCTCAATGTCTTTCTTGTAGTGAAGGCATGAAAACTGCACACAGTAACTGAGTTGTGGCAAATTATATCTCTAGTTCTACTGGCCACACAATTTCTGACACATGCCAGGATGCTGTTGGCCTGCTGTTGGCTCATATTCAGCCAGTGGTCACCCAACATCCCTAAATTTCCCACTGGTAAGCTTTGCAGACACTCTTCCCTAAGCCTGTGGTGCTATGTGAGATTATTTTGAGCCAAGTGCAGGATCTAGTATGTGGCCTTTTTGAACCTCATACAATTGGCTTCATCCCATCAATTCAGCCTGTCCAGATCCCTTTGTAGAGACCTCCTAAACTCTGCCCACAAGCTGAGTGGTAACATCACTTATGCCTGTTTGCCATTCACCAAAACTCTTTGGGCCCAGTCCTCCAGCCAGTTTTTCACCCAGTAAAGTGTATGCCTGTCCAAACCATGATTAGCTGTTTCTCTAGGGAAATGGTGCCAAAGGCTTTACTGCAGTCCAGGTAGACAACAGACACAGCCTTTTCTTGTGAACTGAGTTGTTTACTGTGTCATAGAAGGAGATAAGGTTAGGTGAGCAGTAGATGTTGTTAATGATGTTGAAACTCACATGAAATTACTAATTCACAGTAAAATCAGCCTGATGGTAAACTAGAGGCATTGCTATAACTTTAAAGCAGCTTACTGAGAATCAGAAACCTTTTGGCTGTCAAACCATCAAATTTGTGGAAATCTGCTTAGGAAATCTCAGGCTTGCTGGAGGAATGTTGCAGGAATGGAAGATCATGAGTGAAAATTAGGTTAAAATGCATTCACTAAATCTGGAGGATAGGTCGTACTAGTTACTTGATATGAACATGATATTAAAAGCATTTTCAGGAGCTATTAGAGTACCCATGAGCCAACATTGTATTTTTCTTCATTAAGAGAAAGCGAGTTATTGATCTTCATGGGATTCTATGTCAAGTTGCAAAGGATGGGTATACTGTGTTAAACAAGTCCTTGATGTATTCAACTATCTCTTGATTTTCATAACTGAGGCACAGTAACTTACATGGAGATTATGTCCTCATAAGGGAAGATAAGCAGCTGTTTGGAAAAGGTTTTAGAGATGTTTGTTTTGTTATTAAGTATGTCCATTTCTTTGGACAATTTCTGAATATAGAAAGCCTACAGCATACACTTAGAGAAAAGCAGAAGAGGGTTGGATGGCTCAACTGTACTAATTACAAAATGTGACAGAGATCTGACTCCATATTGACTGTGATACATCTTTTGTGGATGCTGGAACATTTTGATGTCTTTATCACAGGTGAAGTATCTGCAGGCTCTTATGTGTCTCTTATATGGGCTGCAGCAGTGGTGACAGGGAATAATACTGCAAGCATAACTAAGAAATGAGCTGAGAAGCTGATCTGCTCTGTTAGGTGCCTCTTTTATGTTAGCATGCATTTGTTCAGCTTTTATGGTGGGATTTTATTGCTAAAATTTTGAATGAGTGTTTCTCATTTTCCTTGGCAGTTAGGCCCCTGATTGCACCAAGGACAGCCCCTGAACTCTTTTCCCCTCTGAGGTGTTTGATCACTTCTGGTCAAGGCCAGCTAGCATACAACAAAGCCATGTAGTCTGGGATCAGACTGCCTTGAAAGGAATTGGGAAAGAGATGTAAGAAACTGTGTTGGAGGCCTCAGCTAGCTCAGGAGCTGAATTTCAGTTCAGGGCCCTGTGCCTTACCATACCCTTATATTCACACCAAACCCATCTTTACCATACCAAAGGGTACCTAGAGTAGATAGTGTCTTTTAGCTGCTGTAACTCATCCAGGTCCATCTCATTTTGAATTTATATCTGAGTGGAACCTTTACTAAAACTAAAATTAGAATTTTCAACATTCAATCATTTTGTGAATTCGATAGATGAGAATTTTCAACTGGAAGTAACTACACTGAAACTAATTCTCTCTTTCAGTTCAAATTTTGCTTTTGATGGCCTTTGAGAACTCAGAAAAACTTAAGGTTTTACTGTGTCACATATATATAAGAACTCCACACATTTTTCAGAAGCCTGGGTGCTTAACTGCAGCCAGGAAATTTCATTCCTCCCTAAATCTTTAGGTAAGATAATAGTGCCATCAGTTCCATAACATTATTAAGTGTTATAAAGTGAGACCAAATAGCTGATAATACAGTTCTGGAATGGTATTGGAATAAAAGCTGGTGGCAACAGGAGTGTGGCAGTCATGGTTCATTCTGTGGCAGTAATGACTAATACATGCAAATTGAAAGCAAAGATTAGGAACAGCAATACAGTTAATACTGGCAGGTTAGACACTGATCATCTGCAAATATCTGTTGGCTCTGTAATTGATCGTAATCGGATGTATCATTGCATGCTTTGCTCACAACTGAATAAATCTAGGAAAAACACAAATGATAATTTAATAAAGATAAATTGATAACACAAGAAACATTAATGCAGATTCTTTTTTTATTATATGGTTTTGAAACAAACAAACAATAATTTATTTTTCTGTAGTTCTTTTTAGGTACCTGAAAATAAATGATTCATCTGTATTAGGTCTCCCTGAATCTTTAAGTAGAACAGTTTTTTATGCAGAAGGATTCATCTCAGGGAGATATGAGTGCAGTTTTTAATTTTACTTAGAATGCCCTAAGACACAGAGGGATGTTATTTATATGTTTTTTCCTCAGAACACAATGAAATTCAGTTATATTTGAGGTTTCTTTAACTGTCACAGTCTGTGGTCTTGCAAACATTTTGTAGACATATATATATATATAAACCTCTTAATCTTAATAAAAAATACTCGTTTCTTATCAAAGCCTATTAAAAATTTCTTTAAACCTTCAAAATGCCCTAAGACTTGAGAGTATTGTTTAACATTAAAAGCATAGAAATGTGGCTTTAAAATTTTTTTCCATACTTATTTCAATGAATACTTGTACTTTTTCCTGTTGTTTAAATGATATGTAGTTGTTAACATTGTTACAGTCGAAATGTGCAAAGTCCTCTACTAAGGGCAACTATCATACTTACACCTTGCAAAGCAACTTTATTAGTTCTGCCACCTACCCTACCGCTACGTAGCCATTTTGCTTCCCACATTGACTTCACCAATTCTTTTGTATTTAAATTCACAGTTTTTAAATTGGTACCATGGTACTAAAATTGCTTTTTCATATCAGCTTTTGCCATATTATTGTATTTCTTCATTTAGGAAAGATAGAATTTAATGCTTTAAAGGCAAAATTAACACACAGCTTCCCTTTTCATATACTTTGCCCATTTTGTACTTGCTTAAAGCAATTAGATGAAGCATTGAGAACTCTGAACACAAATAATTTTACTGCTCTTCCACCATATGGTTGGGGTTGGGGCTGAGCTGGCACAATGCGCCTTTCATTAATGGATGCCTTTGCAAATGTTGTCACAATTTTGTGTGAAGTTCAACCAAGCTCAGCCCAATGCTTCTTCTCCTCTGTAGAGTAGCAGATAGTTACAGCTTCCATCAAGCAGAGAACCTGAACTGTATGCCATATGTTTCCAAGGGGAATCATGCACTCCAGGATACATCTCCATGAGAATATTACTTTAAGATTGGTTTGGGTGATGTTGATCAGGCATTTTAGATCTCTTCAGAAATTGTGTTGCCATTCCAGAAAGAGTTTAAGCTTAAAAGAGTAAAAGCAAGACAGAGAGATATCCCAAAGTTTGAACTGTGACTTCAAAGCCTCACGATGAAGCATCTTCACCGAGAAGGTAGCTCCATTTCAATTCTGCTCCTTCTTCACTTTCTACATTTTATACTTAACAGTTACAGTTTCATAAAAAATCGTTTCTCTTCTAGAAGATTAGCAGCCTTGTAACAATGTTATATCTTCGCTTCTTCTATGAAATATTTTCTTTATTCATAAATTTGAAATCATGTATGATTCCTAAATCCTTCAATGTAGAAAAATTGTATAGGTGATATGGAGATATCTTTTCTTCTTGCAAAATGACAACTGTTAGAGTCTAAGATGTGAGGCCACTTCACATGCACTAGAAGCCTGAAAACCAAAGTGAAGTTTTCCCATATGTCACAAGAGGTATTTGAGTGAGGAGACACATATGTACATGCACATGTCTATACTAACCAGGAAGAGACAGAAGGATTGTATTCTTCAAATTTCTCTGGAATAAGACATGAAATGTCTGGTAGCTCATTGATGTCATAAGAATGAACATGATAGGGACAATTTAGGTTAGGCAACAGAGAAGCAACATTTTCCTCCTCATAGTTTTTGTAATTACTTCTTTAAACTGGGTTCTTCTGTACTATTTGAGTCCTATTTGAAGGTGCCTGGCATCCACGAATACTTTTGAGGGACTAGAACATTTTCAAGGCTCTTAAAAACTGCAACATATAATTTTATTTGAGATAACCTAAGGCTTGACTTCAAAAAAATGTATTTTGTTTTATTGAAATGTTAGCAATCAACAAAAAAGTTATGGTTTCATAGTCACATATTTTTTCATGCTAATTAGTCAATACTACAGAGGGAACCTTACTAATTGGTATATTTGCCTCCTTCAATATTTTGTGTCTTCTGAGAGATTCTGGTTCTGTTGCAAGTTTATTTCTCTCATTCCTGTGTAAAATCTCACTTAAGTTCCATCATGAAAAATCAGAGAGATAATCCTGGCAAAGTAATTCTATCCCTTATATGTCCATGTTTAAAGAAGTCTGACTAGACAGGACTTACACCCTACAGGCATTCTCTTCCTAATAGAAGACATCTGTTGAATGTGTTATGGGAGCAGGGCTCCATAAGACTAAGAGGAGTTTTTCTTTATTTAATATAAAAAAGTATGGCAGAAGCCCCTTGGAAATTCAAAACACAAGGATATATTTTGGCTGCTTTATCCAAATCCCTCATAGTGTATGATGTAATTTTCTTTATGAAGTAATGGGTTTATCTGCCTTTTATTTAAATAAACTTTTATTTTGCTTTACATTTCTTAATGGGAGAAAAGAGACAAAATGCAGATCACAGAATATCAGAGATTGGAAGGGACCTCAAGAGATCATCTAGTTCAATTGCCCTGCCAGAGCAGAACACCTAGACCAGGTCACTCAGGTGGGGTTTGAATGTCTCCAGAGAAGGAGACTCCACAACCTCTCTTGGCAGCCTGAACTCTGCTTCAATGACTCAAGATTTCTCTGTCTGCAATTTGGTTACCTGTGCTCTCAATATGTTTCAATCAATCATCCCTATTACTCTGGGTTACATGATAGTGGTTGGTGTAAGCCCATATTGCCTTATGACCAGACTCTTGCAAAAGTCTTCTCCCTCTCACACTATTTGCTTTATTTTGGGTCATGCAGTGTGGAAAACAGTCTCTGTAGTTTTATTTAACTATGTTCAGAATGAAGCATGGAATCACTAAACCTGAGCTATCAAAGAAGGTAACAGGGAAATCCTAACTCATAATTCAGGGACTCAGGGGGAATGATGTTATCTTCTTGTATTCTAGAGGCATAACACAGGGGACGGGTATCTAGTGCATTCTTTGTAAGCTGGTGAAACTACTAAGTTTTGGAAAATCATGCTTTTGAAAGTAATTTAATCATGTAGAGATGATAAATCTAATGGCTCAGAGATAGAGCTATGTTATAGTAACTTTGTAAATAACCTACATTATCTAATTAGAACTAATTTAACCAAATCTAGCCCTTGTGAAAGAAGTTTTTCAAATTATTTTACTGAGAACAGATACTTACTCGACTAAAGAAAATAACAAAAATAAAAGTTTAACAATGTATCTTAAACACATGCTGTAGTACTCACTCTTGAATCTAACTGATAAAAAAGTATTTTGATACTGGGTTTAGAGACCTCACTGTTTAAAAATCTCAGCATGGGTGGAGAACGGGGAGATTTGTATTGCAGCCATATACAAGGTATATTTAATGTTGCATTAGGACTGATACAATTAATACCACTGTCTTGCAATTAATAGAAAGTGGTTGGCATAAACTGTGTGTTGATTAAGTAGACTTACTCAGCTTTCGAATATGGCAGGGTGAAAATACAGATGAAAACAGTCTTTGACCTCATACCCTGTTGGAAGAGGTTTCACTATATAGGATTGAAACTGTCTATTGATGAAAATACTTAAGTTCTACATTTTTTACATAATTCCTTAAGTCTTTATGGAATATTTTACCTCATTTTACTTTTCCTGATTCTCTTTTACACTGAATCCAAGAATGAGGTACTGGGATTTGTACTTTTGTATTCAATATTGGATTAAAGGGTAGAAGACAAGGCCATGAGTGTAAAAACATGGAATGGGAGCCTAGGAGCAAACCAATGGACAATGAACTTCATTATAAAAGTTCTCCCTCAAAAGCTTTTTTTTTTTTAGCTGTCATCTTTGCCTTTTTTAACTTAACTTAGATGTGTTTGACTGTGTAAATGGGATGAAGATGTTCTCCTCTGGTATTCTGGTTTAAATCTGAGAAAGTTTCTTGTCACTTAAACTTTTTCCAATTATATCACAGTCCTCTTAATTTTGAAAAGATGCTGTCTCTAAAGAAATCCATTCTCTTCCACTACTTTTTTCCTACTTGACTTAACAGCACTTGTAGAACTCATCCTTAAGAGTAGCCACGGAGAAGTTACTCAGAAAAGCAGATAACAAAAGGACCTAGATCACAGCACAAGAAGTTGTGACTGTTCAATATAGTACCACTTCAGCACTGAGGTATCTTGAAAGCAATAGCATCATGAATGAAACAAAGTTATAAGGTACATTCTGAATCATCGGAATTACTGTTTTCTTTTGATGAGTGGTATAAAGGCCAAGATTTGCAGCAGTAATGTTTCATGGAAATTAAGGCCTAGTCTGTTCATGTCTTTCTTCTACCTTGAAGCCCTGAACTGGACACAGCACCTCAGATACTGTTTCACCAATGCTGAGTAGATGGGAAACTTCATCTCCCTTCACCCCCTGGCAACACTTCGTAATGCAGTCCAAGATGCTCTTGGCCTTTGCTGCAAGTGCACATTGCTGGCTTGCGGACAACTTGGTGTCGGCACAACACTCAGGATGTGCTCTGCAAAGCTGCTTTCCAGCTGGTTTGCCTCAGAGAGTTTTAGGAGTTTAATAAAAACAAAGCTAATTTAATGAAAGATAAATAATAAAATAAAGAGGAAATAATGAAAAAGTAATGATACAATATACAGAGATAAACACAAAACTGTATCAAGCTCACAGAGCGATGTCACTGGCAGGTACTGTGTAAGTTCCAAACGGGACTTTGTAACAAAAGTGAACTGGAACACATCGACCAGGATCACAAGGCATATGTACTGATGAAGTGCTTAGATGTCAGTCACTGAAGAAAGAGAGCTATTGAAGAAAGAGAGTACTCAGAGAATAATAAGCCCTTGGAGAAAGCAACCCATAAAGAAGTTCTGAAGAAGGAGCCTACTACGAAGAGCCCTTGGAGAATAAAAAACTGTAGAGGAGCCAGTCAGACTTCTTTGACCCCTCAGCCTTATATACTGAGCATAGCAGAGGAATGAACTCACTGAACTGCTTTATTCCAATATTTCTATTATAAAGCTTCATGACATTCCAATAGGTCCATTTCTCTAGCCTGATGAGGTTCCTCTAAAGGGCAGTGCAGCCAGCTGGTGAACTAACCAATATTCCCAGTTTTGAATTGTCTGCAGACTTGCGGAGGGTGCAATCTGCTGCATCATTTACATTATTAATGGAGATGTTAAACAGTAGGGGACTTGGTATCAACCCATGAGGTAAATGACCTAGAGTCAACGTAAACAACAGCTACTGCTCTCCCTTATCTACTTGAGCCTGTCATCTTATTGTGGAAGGCTGTAGGGTTGCTTATGCCAGATTTCCCTTGGCAAATCTGCACCATCTATTCCCAGTTACCTTTCTGTCCTTCAGGTGTTTGGAAAAGGTTTCTGCAGTAAGGAAGAGAGACTGGCAATTCTGTGGATCCTCTCTCTTGAGGAAAAAAGTGGCATTTGATCTCAAGAACCTCCTCCAGTCACCAGGGCCTTTTTAAAGATAATTGAAAGTGTCCTCATAATAACAATGGCCAGTTGCTTGACAACAGGATCCATCCACTCTTCTTGAGTTCTTCCCTGTCACCAGTTGGTTGCAGATAAGGAACCCTTTGAACACTCTGTCTGCTTTGAAGTAAGTAATAGTTCCTTTTAGTAGGAATTACTGTAGTAGTTGTGAAGGAATCAAGGGACTAATTGGAACTAATCCAACATATTTAGATTCCTTATGTAGCTTTATTTATTTTCAGTTGTGTATTTCTTGATTCAGATGTTTAAATTTCCAAATTCATTTACTTGTGTGAAGCCTATCATATTCCAACTGAAACTGAACTATGAAATTTAATCAGTTAATAAATCTTATAGCAAAAAAACAATTCTAGAAATATAGAATGAATCTAGGTGGTATTAAATGTAATAATCACAGCATTTCATCCAGCTAATCCTGTGTTAAATTAATATTCCTTGATCATATCCTGCTCGAAAATGCAATGTATGAAGTAATTTTCTCAAAATTTTGACAGGGATTATTCATATTGCTTGTATATATACTGTAAAACATATAATGTATTGGGAAAAAATTCTATTTGAGAGCATAGAGATAAGTAAACATGAAAGATTTTGGTAATGATTCTTCATGTTCTAATGCCTTGGAGATTTTTGTGTTTTCTTAAGTATCCTTTCTTTTTTGTCAGGAAATTATTTGAGGGTTCACAAAATTAATTGCTTGCATGATATTTTTCTATTTTTACACATAAAGTTTTATTATGAGGACACTGAGAAGCTTCTTCTATGATGACTTTCCTGCTGGGAGGAGGAATGCGGCAAGTTTTAATTTTTCTGAGTTACAAGTGATATGTATACATTCCAAGACATAGAATCTTGGCAAATGACAACATAATGGGCAAACCCCTACAAAATCTAGACATGTGACTATTTACTTTAAACCTAATGTTAACTGTTACGTGTTTTGTTACATTCGTCATGCTGGTTTTGACTATTTTTTTCTTTTGCAAATGAGTTACATGAACTATGTGTGACCCTGTAAAATACTTCTATCTAACGCACAACTGATCTGTTTATGTCTTGCAGGTGGGCCATGCAGTGTTACAAGTTTGGGGAAGAGTGGCTAGAGAGTTGCCAGGCTGAATAGAACCTGAAGATGTGTGTCAGCTGCCCAGTGAATATGAGCCAGCAGTGTGCCCAGATAGCCAAGAAGGCAAACAGCATCCTGGGCTGTATCAGGAATAGTGTGGTGAGCAGAACTAGGGAAGTAATCATCCCACTGTACTTTGCTCTGGTGAGGCCTTGAGTACTGTGTCCTCACCACAAAAAAGACACTGAGGTGCCAGAGAGAGGAGCTGCTGAGAGAGCTGGGTTGTTTAGCCAGGAGAAAAGGAGGCTGAGGTGAGACCTGATTACTATATACAAGTATGGAAAGGAGGGTATAGAGAGGTGGGGGTCAGTCTCTTCTCTCTCATAACAGACAAGCAGACAAGACGAAATGGCCTCAAGTTGTGCCAGACTGAATATTAGAAAAAAATTTTACACTGAAAGGGTTATCAAACAGACTGCCCAGGCACCATTGCTAGAGGCATTTAGGAGATGGATAGACATAGAGTTTAAAGATATGGTTGAGTGAAGGTTCTTGTTTGAGTTAGGTTAATAGTTGGACTAGATGATACAAAAGGTTCCTTCAAACCAAGACAATTCTATGATTCGAAGTTTTTCTATGCCTTTGTTCTTAATTTTCTGTCTTCCTATTCGAGAGTCACAGTTTTTAAAGTGCACTTTTTGGCCTTGTTTTGAACATACACTGAAAACCAAGACTTCTAGCTTATATCAGCTGCTATACATTAAGAGTGGTTGGTTAAGAATTAACATTTTAAAGTTTTTCATAAAAACTTCAGGTGTATCCATACTATTATTTTCAATAATGTCGAATGTGCTTTTCTTGAAAAAATCTAATTGTTTTTTAACCCATTTTAATAGCTTTATAATTCAGAAGTTGCTGTGGCAATGACTTAGGACTGTGAGAAAATAATTTTTATTTAGATTTCAAAGTGATTAGCTTTGATTTATATTGAAACTACTTTTAAGTATTCATTGGTGGTTTTCCACTTGAGTGGCACTGAAATGCTTAAAAGCCTTTAGGCATGGTCCTGACAGACAGAAAGAAGTTGCTGCAGATTTGTATCAACCTCAGTCATGATCTCCCTTTTAATTCCTCTTATGGATTTATCTTTAAGAGGAATTATTAGGTAGCCAATAGAAGCTCACTTATCTAAATCTCTCTGGATTTTTAAAGAGTGTAGTTAATATTTTCATTTCCCATTTTGAGACACTCTGTGGTATCTCTTTACTTTCTCTGTTATGGTCCTTCACCCTTGTCAGAGGTGGATGGGTGAAGAAATACCTTTAGTCTTTCTCACTTCTAAAGGCATTGACATTCATTCTATGGCTAATTAGGACTACTACAGAAACTTGAAGTATTAATCCAAAGCTCACTGAAGTTAGTGAAAAGATTTCCATTGACTCCACTTGGTGCCATGTAATGTTTAGGCTTCAGAAGGACAAGGTCTTGACAGCCTTCCTGAGAATATTTGCTTTTATATATTTATCTTAGGCTTCTGTTACAAAGCTATAATGTCTGACAATTGCTCTTGGATGCTACTTTGGGAGATATTACATGAGGATAAATAATAATATACAGTAAAGGATGCTTAGCTAATGATAATACTGAAAATATAGGACTGTGCAGAGACATCAGTGCAAAACACAGTGTGTTGCTTATCTAGTTTTTTGTTTTATTGCAGAAGCACAATATCTTTCCAAGCTGTTCAACTGTTTTATCTGGCAGCTAGAATTATTAACACAGTTGCAGCGCAATTGATATTATATTATATACATACATGTAAGTGATACAGCTTGTGCCAGAGCAATAAATTTACCTTGATGTTTACCTGGATCACACTGAAACACATAATGCCTCCAAATGAAGAAGTAGTAAAGAGGTTAAAGGTATAAGGAAGAACAGTTTCCGAGCAATTTTCTTACTTGTCCTATCTTGACTCAACCATCTGCTACAACTGGCTGTCTTTAGCTCCACAACAGGGAAAATCCATGCTTAGCATGTAACCTGAGCCTGGAGTCCAAAACAGAATGAAAGTACGATGCTAGTGTTTGTCCTTCAGGGAGGTACTAGGTGAAGTGATCTGTCCAGGTATTGCATAGGAACCTGGCACAAGAGTGCCTAGGCTAAGAGTTACAGCTATGTTTAGTGGTATATAAACATCTTTAGATAATAACTGATTTTCTGTCTTTCCCAGCTTTTGAACATCAGTTCAGTTTTATAGTAGAATATGCCCATTTTCAGGCTATAAGTAGAATTGAGAAGATGTGAGAATTCAATTATTCTTCCTGAAGAACTACCACTTGTTGGACCAAAAAAGAAAGAACACATAGTGTGAGAGACAGTAAGGATTAGTCAGCACTTTTTTACTGCTCAGTGACAAGGTCCCTCTGCTTGGAGGAGAGAATCCTGGTAACTTCTGCTTTTACCTACTGGCTTGAAAGCTTAAACAGAAACTTTGATTTTTACCTTTGTTGATAAATGGATCAAAAGAGGAATCAAAAACTATTTAAAATTGCACATGGAGAGAAACATCCCCAGGGAAAAAGTGTTCTGCCAGCATCTGCTGGCAAGTTAAGGTAGCTGTCAGGGCAGGGTAATCCTCGTATTTGATCTCTTATGTAAGGATTCAAGGCATTGTTGGTCTTTCAATATGTTTTGAAGTTTGAAGCTGTTATTCAGAATTAAAAACCTGTGCTGAGATATTTCAGGTCAATGTATCTCAATGGACCTGTAACCACTCTGCAGCCTGTGACAGGATCAAGTTTAAAAAGTGCAAAATTGAAAAAAAATGGGAACAAGGCACTAGATTCTTTCCCTTCTTACATTAAAAATTTAGTCAGGAACTGCAAGTTTCTCTATAAGAGATGAAGCCTTGCTGGATTTGCTGGAAAAGGTAGACAGAGGAGAAGGATGGGAAGTGTAGCAGTTAAGATGGTCAGTGATGATGGTGACATTGTGACTGGGGAAGCTGGACTCCCCTGTCATAGTGGGGAAATACTGAGTAACCAGTATCATTTATTTTCTGATGTTTCTTCAGGGTGCTTGAGACATTTTATTCATATCTTTAGGGGAATGAAATTTCCATAAATTCTACCCCCAAAATAGTCGAAGGACAGCATGCATAAGTGCAATTATGCAAAGAACAGATGTTTGGGGTTTCAATTGCAGGTGTCATCTAGTTTGTCAATAGTATAATCTAATTCTGATAGGTATGCTAGGCAACACATAAAGGGCAGGGAATAAGACCAGGAAATGTTATTTGAGCAGTTCTAGGAAGAAGAGGATACATCAACTTGGTTCAAGAGAAGGAAAGGTAAAGCAAATTTCAGGAAGATGATGTTACTAATTTCCTGATTTTAATAGCAGGAATGTAATTTGTGCTTCATCTAGAACAATTCTTATCTATGTAGCAGGTAGATGGGGAAAAATAAGAAAGGAGCACTGAAAGAAGGAAATTTTTGTTATACAATGCATGTCTGCCTTTCAGTTTTAAAATCTTTGTTCTCCTTGGCCATGAATGACTAATTCACCATGGAACTAATAGACTTTTTGTGTCTGGTTTGTTTTCTAATATTATTTCTCATTTTTAAAATCTTACTATGAAATATCAAGGTCAAGGAATTATGGCAAGTTTTATTCCTATAACCCATGTATGAAAAAAATGTGAAAAGTAATCAAGAATGCTTGAGCATTGGAAAAATTAAAATAAGCATTTCTGGTCTCATAATAGTTTAACAAGCAGTATTGATTGTAACTGTGGAGGTATTTGGGATTTGAAATGTATGGTACTTTGTGATGGATTATGGTATTCTGAAATAGATTTAATTTTAGCTGAGCTATGCATGAAAATACATGTAACAGAAGCCTTCTGTGGACATATAGTGATAGGCTAGGGATCAAAATGGAAGAGTAAAAGAATATCTGATCTGAAGCAAGGCCTGTGAATTTCATGAAATAACATGAAAATCGTGAACAATACTATTTTTAACTAATAATACTTCAATTAAAAAGTCAACAACTTTTTGTAAATTAAAATGTATTTCCCTAACTTTTTTTTGGAAGAGATTTTATGGAGTAATTAAATATCTGTTTGTATAGTTTCAATTTTAATATTCAGTTTCAAAAACTTTTAAACTAAAGAGTACTTTTCATCTGCTCTATATATCCCCTTATGATGTAATAAGTTAGGGAGTTAAAAATGGTGCTACCAAAACCAGATAATCAAAGCTCTTCATCCAACAGAGTATTTGGGTGAAAAAATGTCTGTGCTGATAGGCTCAAAGAAACTGTAATCAGCAACATGAAGTTTAGAGGGAGGCCAGTCACTAGTGGTGTAACCCATGGCTCAACACTGAGATACCGCTGTCTCCATTGCTGGCCATTGCTGTAAAGCAACATGTCATCTGAGAGGTAAAAAACCCAACGACTGGTACTTAATTTTATTTCTCTATCATGCACCTGTTAAGTTTCAATGGTCAGTGTAGAATTCAGCTTCTATTTTTGCATGACTTGTGTGGTGTTATCATACTGGAGCATTTAGGAGAAGGCACAAAAATCCCCAAACCATAACATATCTGCATTTTCAGTGAAAACAGATTGTGCCAGGTTCAGTCCTTAATAAACTAGAAAAAAAGGCAAGAGGATGCATTTTAATGATATGAGCATGGCATTTCAGCTGTATGCGTACAGCAGTGCATGATGCTATTCTTGAAGACCTGGTCTTTCCAAGTGAAATTGTGGGCAAGAGAATCCTTGTAAAACTGCATGGCAGCAGGCTCATAAAAGTCCATTTGGCCAAAGCACAGAACAATGTTGAACATAGGGTAAGCAAAAAATCCCCTCACTGTCTTGTGCAGAATGAAGTGACCCTAGTTCCCTTTCCCCTACAATGCTCTCTAACAACTCATTCCCAACTTAAACTGATAAATGGGACTTTTCTTGCCATATGTAAGGCCTTTGTTATATTTCATTGAATTTCTCCCTGCCCAACTCTACAGCCTGTCCAGGTCTCGCTGGATGGCGTCACAGCCTTCCAGTGTATTGGTCACTTCTCCCAGTTTGTTCTTATCAGCAAACCTGCTGACAGTGCACTCTAGTACCTCATCTAAGTAATTGATGAATATATTGAACAGTACTGAACCCAGTACTGATCTTTGAGGGACTCCACTAGACACAGGCCTCCACGTAGGCTCTATCCTGTTGACCACAACTCTCTTGCTTCTTTCCTTCAGCCATCTCACAGTCCAGCTCACTACCTGATCATCCTGACCACATTTCCTCAGTTTAGCTGTGAGGATGCTCTGTGAGACAATATCATATGCTTTTTTGAAGTCATGACAGACCACATTCACTGTTTTACCATCATCCTGGTTACATCCTTAACCTGGGCTCCAGGAGGGCAGCCAATTCCCTGTGAGTGGGCCCTGCATGGCATATTGGGCCTTCCTTCCTCCTTAAGAAGAAATCTCCAGTGACTACAAACCATCTTCTTCTTGTGGATGAGGTTTTTATTGTAGCAACAGGCCTCCCCAACTGCAAAGAGATTGGCAGTGAGGATTGCTCATCCCTCACATCTTCATCTGTTGGCTATCAACAGCCAGAACCTCATACCTGTTGCTCAGAGGAACTGGAGGCAGTGAGGTGGGCAGGGATGGAGCTTGCCCACTGCCTCAACAACAAACTTTGGTCCACTCTTTTCTTTCTTTCAGGATTCTGCCTGACCAGGGCAGGATGTGGGGGCACCATTATCCCAGCTCCTATCTGACAGGGGCTCCAGTTTTTAATTTAGGGTGGGCAACATCTTGGTTCAAAAGTCTATTTCTGCCTCAGTTTCTCTCTGCCTTTCCACTTCTTCATGGAGCTCTGCCACCTCACTGTATAGATCGTTCCCCTGCTCACAGCTCCCCTTAGAGCTGCGCCTTGCTGGCAGTGAAAGTCTCCCACAGCTGGTCACCTGGACAGATCACTTCTCTGTTCGAGCTCTGTCTGGAAGCCATTATCCTTTCTGGCTAGGGGTGGGAGCGCAGCCTCTGCCTGTTGGAGACCATCGTTAACACCACACAACAGATAACCACCCCCTTGTTAACCACAGGAACACCCTCCCTCCGCTTGTTTAAGCTGTTGAAAGGACCCTTTTATCTGTGTGAGGGCGGGGTGGGACCATTTGGGAACCCTACACCAGAGCTACTTGTTGTCTCTTTTTTTTTGCTGAGATTCCAGAATCTCAGAATTGCACAGAATATCTTCCGCTGCAGCTTGTCTCCTCAGCAAGTATAGTTTAACTACATTTTTCCAACATCTGCTGACCTAGATTTGCCTGTCTCAGCCTCACTTATCCATTCCCCGTTCCAGATCTTGCTCTCTTTCTGAATCTCTTTCACTCCCCTGGCATGTGTACATTTTGTGTGTTATTACCATATCTCATGAGTTCCTTTAGCTTATACCTATCTAATGCCATGGTATCTGAACTCGGAGTTCTCAAAAAAATCCTGACCATGCCTGCTCTTTTTCCCTTCCTCTCTCTCCTACAGTTTTAGCTCATCTTCTTACAAGTCCTTCAGCCAGGACAAGCTAGTTCTGGAAGCTGAAATATTTAAATTTCCTCATTAATACTGTGGGGTAACTGAAAGAAATGGAAGAAAATGCATCCAGTATGGAAGTAATTAATTAGAAAATTTAAAACATTGGTTTCTGGTTTCTTCCTTTCTGAGATGTTTGATCTGAATATTTGACCAAAGTTTAGAGAAACTATTACAATTATTACCTGCTTTTCTAAACCAAAGACTGGAGATATGTGTTTTAGGGATCTGAGTAGGAAAGGAAGTAGTAGTTAAAATACTGAAGAGCCCAAGCAAGTGAATGGGCAAAGCCACCATATTGTAGCATCACAACCACTTGTCGTAGGGTAAAGACTTCACTGAGTCTCTTTTTCCAAAGTTCCTTTATGGAGTCTGTGTCTTTGTGATGTTATGGGAGTTCCTAAGAGACTAATCAATCTAACTAGCAATATTGAATTTCCGTGGCATTCAAATTATGTGAAATTAAGATAAACTAATCCCTGTGGAATCTCTTCCTTTTCTTGCAGCTATCTTTAACAAAATTTATGTAAGGAGTAGCTTCCTTGGAAGCACTTTTTACTGTCTTAGAGCACAGTACCTAAAATGCAGGGACATAAATTCTCCTGCTACTGTAAATACGTATGGTCTTTTATGCTAGATTTCAAGATGAATTGTGTTAAAAACTTTTGAAACACTAGTTCAACAAGAATTTCACTTTCTGCACTCCATGACATGCATGCAAATTGGCAGTCAGATAGTATTTTAAGGTTTAAATGATAACTGTCAGATGTTGTCCTGTCCATAACTTTAGTGATACATATTTTCCTGGTTGTTTATTTTTAATATGGTTGATGAATGTAAATTTCATGTCCACTCGAAGCATGGCTAAGCCTGCTTCTCATTACAGTGTCACAAATGCAAAAACTTGTATAGATATGTATTTCCTAACTTCTGAATGAATTTTATCCACTGTTTGCAGTCACCCAACAAGCTCTTTTATATGCATCATACATGAAGAGAGAACAAGTCATACAGTATCATGTGATTAGAAGTACATCTATGACTTCCTAGAATACTCTTGATCTATTCTCCAAAGACCATTCACTTTAGTTTGCCAGCCTGCTTAAATAGAAAGATACCTATAAAGATTAAACTTCTATCTCAAAGGAATGATTCAATAAGATAAATATATAAAGCTATATGCAATTCTGAAACTTGGTCATGGTTCGTGTAGGATGATAGAAACGTCAGGCTCTTGTTGCTCGTTGAATGAATTTGAGCTGTGTTTAGAATAATACTGAAAGAGAACACTCTCACACTATTCCTGATAGGCTCACATTAACACAGTTCTATTGGTGTCTTATTGTAATGCTATCTCTATTAAAATGGCAACTGCTCCACACTTTTAATTTATTATGAGACTGTTCTGTCAGTCAAGACACCTACAGAAATATTCAAGAAACAAATATTCCATGTTCTGGTCAAAAGAAACGTTCATTTTTCAGGATAAGGGAATGACTTTAAGTCAAATAAATGTTTAAATAGTCTTCTTCTTTATGGATGGCTTCTGTTTTGTTTTGAGTTCCATTGGTCTGAATCCATGTGTGCATAGAAATATATTTCCCTTAACAAAGTAAGTATTAACCTATACTTTAACAGGATATGTAAGTTACATGTTAGTAGTGCTAAGCCAGTGAAAAGTGATACTGGTTGTAGCATTTTCCTAAGAGAATCAATGTTCTCAGTAGGTCACATTATAATGCATCCCCTGAACTATATGTAATTTAAGAGGAAATGGACTTTGGGAATTTCAGCATGAAGGTACTATACATAGTATGCATACGTTTGAACACTGACCTCATTAAGGATACTACTGACCCTCAGAATTTCTTCGTGGAAAAGATTTGTTACTGCTCACGTCTGGCCAGACCTCAGATTATGCTGTATTTAATCACTTTCTAACGGTGAACACACAACCTTATATCACTTACAAACAAAAACTCTATCAAATTGTAAGAATAGTATCAAATGTTCGTATTTTTCTCAACTCAGCATGTCTAGGTGCATATTTCAGCAGAATATGTTCAAGGGACTTAAATTTGTCTAATTTGTCATTTAATTTAGAAAACAATACAAAATAAAATGTGAGTTTATCTGGGGGTTGCATGAGATAAGCCAAATTCTCAAAATAGTCAGGGCCAATTTTCAGCAGGTTGGAGAATGAAGCGGTGGGAGTTACTCTATAATAAATCCAACTCAGTGTGAGAGCACAGAACTTAGTTTAAGGGTTTTTTTTTCAGAGTTCTTAAAATCAATCCTCATTCTGATTTAGGAGATGCTCATGTAATAACAGAATATCTCTTAGTCCTTTGGGAAGTGCCATGGACAGTGCTTCCTATTACATCAGAGATTGAGCTGTCTGTAAACTGTAATCAATACAGCCTGGAGGCTGATTCAGAATAGCCTCCTTCTCAGCTGTGATTCATCTTTACAAGTCATTTTGTATTCAAGGATTTCCCCCCCAGTCTTAATTTCTTGAGCAGCTAAAAATGTATGCTTTAGGAGAAACACACCTTAATAAATTATTTCTCCATTGAGAAATCAAGATCTGTTTACCTATTTCTTTTTCAAAATAGTGTACAGAAACTTGAGAAAAATTTAAGACATTCAAGATATATCCCCATTTATTCTGTTTTCAACCACTGCTAACAATGTTAACAGACAATTCCCAATGCAGCAGAGAAATTTTCAGAAATAATGGCCAAAAGATGAGTATGAGAGGGAGACAGAGATAAAAGCTTGTAATAAAATCAGTAAGATTGATCTGACCTAATTCCAGCCATGTAAGAATTTAGCTTATGAGCTAGTCTATTTGTCTAGGCTCTTTCTGTAGTCAGAAGGGGCAAATAATTACTTCAAGGAGGTGGTTCAGCCTTTGGTAATTAGTGATAGTGTTCAATGATTGAGTTCAGCTTACACCATCAGATATCTGTCTTAATTCATCATATGTTGATAAAAATGTATTATATTCAGTTCCAGTGAAATAATTTTAGTCTAATACATTTTAAATCTATTTGAGAAAAGCCAGTGTTATACTCAAGGTTGGGTACCTCAGTACAAAAGCTTTACTCCATCAAGGTATGCTAATTCAGTCTGAAGTTGAGATTATGCTGATTTTTATTCATTCCCCTGATCTATGTACCTAAACCAGAATAAGTCTACTGTGAATGGGTAGAGACAGAAGCATGTCTATTTAAGCACGTTCTTGTTGGCAGGAGTGTTAGATGAGGAAATGCAAAGCTTTCCTATGTTGCATTGTGTAATAACTATTTATTGAACAAAATGGAAAGAGGAAAAGAAAAAAAAAATTCATTATCCAAACAATTTGGCAGTTTATCTGAACTACGAAAGAATTTGTTTTAGTCCTTGTTTTACTGTTCTGGTGATTTTATCCAAAAAATGTTGATTAAAAGAAATATAGGTTTCTCAAGAGCTAACCACCTATAAAAGGCAGAGCTACAGAGGTTTTAATTTTTTAATATATGTGAATAAACTTGAGCTAATATGTAGTGCATAGTCTTACAAACTGTTAAAGGACAACTGTGTTTGTGCAGCACTAAATTTATGTAAATATACTGTTACACTCATCCACTTATTAAAGATGCTTTTACTTGCATGTCCTTGCACCTCCAGGTTCAATGGCTGGTTGGAGACACCAAACTGCATCTGAATATACCCAGTATGCTTTTAGGCTTCATGGAACTCTTTAGATTACTCTCCCAAAGACTCCCAAATTCTTGTGTCTCTAAGCACCTTTGAGATGGGCAATTTAATGCCCTTCACGTCAGGCTATGCTATCCTGGTTTGAACTGAAACAGAACAGAAGCAAAATTATTTTTAAACAGGGTGATCACATAAGAGGTTAAAAACTGCACAGATGTTTGATTTAGGAAGTATACAATTTCCACTGTGACTGCATGCTTTATTAAGTGATTCATAGCAGCTATATTATACTTGGGTTGTGCTCTTTTACTTTTAGACAGAAGTGCATTGGAGGTAAAAGACGCTGTGGGTTTTTTTGATGAGGAGAAAGTAGAGGTGTTTAAGGCCAGGCTGGACATGGCACTGAGCAGCCTGATGTAGTGGGAGGTGTCCCTGCCTATGGATGGAACTCGATGATCTTTAAGGTCCCTTCCAACCCGAACTATGATTCTATGATTCTATGATTCTATTTTACTACCATCTCATTAATAGAGGAAAGAAAAATGTTGAGATTGAATTCTGTCACCACCTTTAACATTTCTAGGCTAAGATGTGCTGATATACTAAGAACATGATAAGCACTGTGCATTTACATACTTCAGGACTTGAAATTCCTAAACTTTGACAGAAAACCAAGGTGAAAACCAAGTATTTAATAAAACCGATCTTTCACTGGTGGACAAGAAGAAACATGTCAGAAGAAAGGGCACAAAGTGACTCAGGAAACAGCAACAGATCTGCCTCTTGGGAAAAACTTATTTTCCCAAGTTATCAAAGAGAGCTTGAATGTGAGTTATTCCAATCCACTATATAAGCCCTGCCTTTCTTCAGGATCATCAATCCTTCAGCACTGATATCCCATTCATGGAGATCTTCATGGCTTCTCAGGAACCATAGTGCATATTGAAAAAACCTCAAGCTATCAAATAAGTAAATTTGAATTTTTATCAATAGCCTGAATACAATTCATATATTTTGCATAAGCACTAGAGATTTTTTAAATGTAAGTATGTATTGCACCCTGCTTTTTTCTTAAAAAAGAGTAATTTCTGACTAACTACATTAGACAAAGATTTCTATTTATCTTGAAAAGTGACTTGAACTCACAGAAACCTTGAATTTATTAGGCCCTTTATGCATGTTAAAAAGATGCAAAGAATCCAAACGCAAAGAATTTGGTTTATCAGTTTTCTCCTCACTCTCATGTCATAGATGAAAATGGAGAAGCAAATTTCCTTTCTAGGTCTCAGCTCACATATTTTTTAAAGTAGAATTTGTAGAAGTGATTGGTAGGCTTGGTTTTACTATGCTCTTTCGAAGTGTAGATACTATAAATACATAGATACCAAAAACCCCACAAACAAATAAATAGATGGATACTAATCTATTGTATGAGTAATGCAAGAAATTAATTTTATCCTGACCAAAAAGCATCTCTTATTTCTCTGCAGATGCCTACACAGTCCTCAGTACCACCTCTGGGATCCCTCCAGTGCCACATGAGGTTCAATGGCCACATCTGTTTTGAATAGTTTTGCATAGAGTTTTCATTATGAGCTCAAGGGAGAAGTTTGCATGAAGTGTAATTTTTCATGCTCATAAATTCCCTTTAGGGGATATTTTTCAGATTATGTTATTGCTTTGGTATTTGTTTTATGGTCACTTTTGTATTAATATCTTACTTTGTTCATGAGAGAAACCAAGTTGAAAAATTGACTGGGAGACAGTGAGGATTTGAAGCTGAGAGAAAGACATTCCCAAGGGAAGCATAGGGATTATTATATAGTGAAGTGATTTGAGAAGTAATAAAGCTCATAAATGATCCTTAGACAATTAAGGATCCGTTACAGACTACATAATTTCAACTCATTGGCAAAGATATCTTAAGTTCTGCTGTTATCACCATTCCAGGATTACACCTTTTGAGTTGACTTGAAACCTAGGTATCTGTCTTCTTCCATGGGATGCATACACAGGATGTCCAATGCCCACATACTTTTCAGGAACACTAAGACAACAGATTGGTTCAATCCCAATGGACTGTGCGTAGAGGAATATCTGCTATGATGCCTCTTGAGAGCTGCAGTTCTTAGTTATTACAATCCACTATATAAGCCCTGCCTTTCTTCAGGATCATCAATCCTTCAGCACTGATATCCCATTCATGGAGATCTTCATGGCTTCTCAGGAACCATAGTGCATATTGAAAAAACCTCAAGCTATCAAATAAGTAAATTTGAATTTTTATCAATGAATGTTTTTCAAAATTCAGTTGCTTTGTGTAGGGAAACTTCACCATTCCTCAAACAGACATTTACATCCTTTATTCATATGTCACAATTTTAGTGAGGTTATTATACAGAGTTATTTTTCTGTAGATAGATAGCTTCATCAGTACATAGAAAAAGTATGAGTAAAGTATTTACTGAACTATCTGCTCCTTCATCTAACTCTGCATTTGTTGGTAGAAGTTAAATTTTTGACAGTTGTGATGTTTCAGTACATAATAGCAAATATGTTGATGCAACTTTCATAATTTTGGTTTGTGAAATACTCAAAGTAACAGGGAAAAAGCTTATGTAGGCTATAGTACTTAACTAAGTAATCTTTGAAATCTTACCTTACCTGAATGTAGGGCTGAAACTGTTATCTAAGCATTTGCTAGTATATTAGACACTTGGAGTATTCTGCTTTGGCAAATGGATGTGAGTCTCTTGCTTCTGTATTTTCTCTGTTGGCTCCATGAGGATACCTCAAATAATCTTCAGCATCTCTGTATAGGTACCTGAATCATTCCTGAAATATCTAAAAGTTATCCTACTTAACCTAGGGTAATTATCCTTTTTATAGGAAGTGAAGAGAAAAGTGACTCAGGTAACTCAGTTCTCTTGGACACATATTTTGGCGAAGGCACCTCTCATGCATATGAAGTGAGTGATCTGACTTTCTAGACATGGTTGTTATGTGAAATGAATTTTTCCTGTATAGCTTAATGTTGTATTGTAAATGTATGTTAATTTTTGCTTTTTAAAGATTAAAGTCTGAGGTAAATAAATTTGGATTATGATTTAAGGGATGAAAGAATTAGATACAACCATTTCAAGCTGCTTTTCATTAGTCAGCAATAGAGTCACTCCATCATGGAAGACCAGCAGATAATCTGGGGCATCCTGCACTAGATGACCCTACTTAGAGCATGGACTGTCCATCCAGAGATGCTGCCCAAACTTTACACTTTTTTTATTTGGTGAATCTATGATGATAATTTTGGAAAGTGATAAACTAAAGGGATTTATTTTTAAAGTGGTCTCTACTTTTTTCAGTCTGGGTAAAATTGATTACTATTTGCAGTATTCTTCTGAATATATTAATTAAAATAGGCTTTCTTGTTTCAGCTTTGAAAGAAATGATGCAGAACTGAAAAAAATGTCATTTGTTCACATGTGGAGTAAACCAAAGTTATTCGGTGAGGCTCTTTATTGGTAGTGATACTGTGATTTGGGAAAACCTGAATGTATTCTCACCACTTGCTCAAGTGATTATCATCACTCATAAGCTCTTGTGATCACAGAAAAATAAATGTTGTAAATCAGGATAGACTAGATTGATGTCTGATAAGAAAAATCTTATTTATTGATTTGCTCCAAGAATGTGGAGTTTTCCTTCTTAAACATGTAGGGCAATCCTTTGGATTGAGTTTTGTGATTACAAAGAGAAATTTTGACAACTAAATTTGAGTTATGGATTTTTCCAACCAGCCACCTTATTTCACTAATTTTCAGCTTCCACGTGAATATGTTATACTTAGCTGTCAAAGAATTATCTTTGTTCCATATTAACATGAGGTGTTATGATTACTTAGTGATTTTTTTCAGCTAGTAAAATGATGTGCTTTTATTCATCACTTTGCCCATCAAAGTGAAAATCCTATTCCAAATATTACTGTTACTTTTTCACAGTGTTGGATTTTCAAAGTAACACATGCGGGTTGCATCCAATATATAACATAGATTTAGCAAATGGGAAGAACAAATAAAACTTCAAACCATAATTTTATTGTCCATAAAGAGAAACATTAAGAGAAGCAATTAAAAACATTTACAAACAGAACAGCGAAATCACAGTACTCCTTCAGCAATGTAACATACATCTTTCCAGAAGGTAATTTGCTCAGATCTATGTTCTGAAATTGAATTACTGAAGGCATCTATTTTTTTCTGTCAGTGAGAATAAAAGTCCTAGGTGATTAGATAACATAGCATCCTTAGCTGAGTATATAAAGAAGTCAAATGTGTTCCCAAAGATGACTGAGCAAAGAAAAAAATAGTTATAACTGTCTTGTGAACATGTTTTGCTTCGACAGTACACCATTTATTATGGAAATAAAATATTCTTAAATAATACTTTGCTAGCTTTTCCTCATCCTCCTTCCCTTTTTTTTTATTTCCTATCCTTACAAAATGCCACCATTAAGTGAATCTCTGCAGGGATTGAAACTGTGCTTATCTCTTAATTTTTACTGTTCTGTCAACATGATGATGAAGCCTATAGTTACATTGCCTACATCTTGATAACTTAACTACTGTCAGTATAGTAAATTTTAACTGCACAGCAATTCAGAACAATAATAAAAAACAAAAAAAAATAGCACAGTTGTATTCCAGATTTTGTTAATGCATCATCTGAATGATTCTATTCTTGTGTTGTTTAATTTTCTAGAAAGCATTCTGCATTGAAATCTCTCTTGCATCCATAAAACTTCATATGCTTGATTCACAGCTGTTTCAAGACCTGAAAATCAATATCCTTGAATATCAGCTCTTAAAAATTTAGACCAGGCTTCAACATTTTTAATTCTGTAACTTGCTACTGGTAATGTTAAGTGGGAGCTGGAGAAGAGCATGATCAGGTGAATAACCAAGGTGTGAATCAATAGCAGCAAGATTTGCATCTCTTTACTTATCTAAATAGACAATGCTTTCTTTCTAGAGGGATTTTATTAATTTGAAACAGAATATTCAACTTTGAATCATCCTATGAACAAAGTTTTTAGGCAAGATCTTGTCTTGGATGCCATCATCTTCCTCACCTCTCTTGTCCTTCTACATTGCAATTTACAGCCAGAATGAGTGTAGAATTATGTTTCTAATAAATCAGACGTAACTATTTAAGACATATGATTAATCTCTTATGTGCTGGCAGATGCAGGCAGGACTGAAATTGTTTTATTCTATTTGTGGGACAGATTTCAAACAAAATGTCTTTTATTTTAAAAACAGCTCCTTTGACTTTTTGAAACTAAATGAAACTTTCTGAACCCCTGCATCATCTTGTGACTTCTCTGATTTTAAATCTGCATTTTGGTAACATATTTTAACCAAAAATAATGCACGTTTAATTCAGTTAATCTTGCTTTCTGTGCTTCAGCTTTCAGGAAGTGATCTATTATTTTTCAGGAGTGGAACATTTCTCAAGATTTGGAAATTAATTTTTATTTCTTATTTTTATGCACAAGTTCATGAGACATTGTGAGAAAACAGGCCTTGAATCTGAGGGCTACAAAATGACAAAAGTATGAAGTGTGAACTGCTAAGGAGATAACTTCCATAAAATTTCCTTAATTTTTTCCTCACCATATTTAGTTTCATTCAGAAACTGAAAAAGAATTATCACACTACAAAAAAAAAAACAAACCCAAGTGCTGGAAGAAGAATTAAACTGCCCACAAATTACTACTAATTTTCTTATTAGTTTGTCCTTTACCTCCCAAAGAACATATGGACAAAGATTTCTACTCTCAACCTTTAGCTGTTGGTGGTATAATTGTGTTTCTTTCTGCATCATCTGTTTCAAATCATCTGTAAACTTAAGTCACGTAGGAGGCCAAAAAGAAATAGAACTTTACTCTTAAGATTTAAAAATCTGCAGTTCAGTCTTTTACTGGTGAAACAAACCATAGTTGTGTTTTCAGCTTGAATAAATAGCATTCTTTGATGGAAAGCTGTTGTGTACATTTCTAGTATCAGAAATTATATGAATTATGACTCTGACTCAGTGGAAACTTGAACTAATGATGGTTCAGTTTCTTATTATCTTTATACACCTATAAGATGTTGACTTCACATTTGTTTAATTCAGAAATTATGGTCCTCGTTCTCAACTGAGATGTACACCAACAAATGCGAACACAAAATCGTATGATTGATTCTGCTATTTCAATTTAAGGGGCTAAAACCTGTTTTTGTTTCAACTTTTTCTAGGCATTCTCCTAAATTAAAGAAAGAAACTAGATTCACTATCCTCTACATTATAGACACAGCTGAACGAAATGAGACAGAAGAGCTGTGGGGCGTTTTAAGTATTATATTGCTCCATTCATTTTCATGGAGCAAAAATAAATGGTCTGAAATTTACAGCTGATCCAGTAGGAGAAATGATGTGGAAGACCTAACTTGCAATAAACAGCTTCCTCATTGTCAGTTCAAATATTTTGTTAACTTCAAGGTTAAAATTCAAGCAAGCTTCAGATATTGGAATACTGTGCTACTCTGTGTGTTGCATGACGGAGAGAGAAGAGAACTCTCAGTAGTATGCACTGAATGCAACAGGCATAAAATGTGCCCCTACACACCAGACCCGTGGAAGATTTATGAGGGAGTATTGAGGTAGGTGTGGCTGCACCTGCCCTAGCCTTCACAAGGCCATCTTTGTTCTTAGACAAAGCTGTCTTGGGAGAAGTATAAATCAGTTCAGGGAAATTGTGTTCCGCTTAACCATATCCCTAAAGCAACCCAAAAGTGAAACATATAGTCCAGGATCTTCCTGAGAGTTAATGGGACCTTTGTGCTGAAGCTGTATGTTACGTCAAGGGTTGAATTAGATCTTGTGATGGCCCTCTTTAAAAAACAACCACAAAGACAAAATCAGCATAGCTTTGGAGAATGCCATAGGTGAACCTAACAGTTCTTTGCTGCAGATCATTACTTATTGTTGCCTATAGCGGCTGACCTGAGGAAAAATACAAAAGGCACAGCATCTACAAAGCTGAAGGCAGATATTCACCAGGCTATAGCTAAGATGCTTAAAGGTGCCTTCAAGAGGTTATTTCATGGGTGTACTCCATTTAAGAGCTAGGTCTAGGAAGATTTATTATCCTCTGTCTGAGCAAGCCATGCACTGGATGGCTCTAACTGGATAATAAATTAGATACTTTAGTATCAAAACTCAGTTAATGAGAGCTGAAGATGCCTAGTCTATGCATGAGTAAAGAAATACTCAGAAATACTGAATGTTTCTATAGTGGGGCTGGAAATGGACCCATCCAAATAGATTCCTGAGTCTGAACCTTAATTAAGTGGCAAAAATGCAGACAAGTAGAGGTTAAAATCAAGAAATAAATGCTTCAAAGGGACATTTATCCAATGGGTACTTGAATCAGCACACAAGGAAGGGAAGAAAGGAGCTTATTGTGAAAATTAATTTTGGATCATGTGTTTTATACTCTGTTTACATTTTGCTATTTCCTTGGTAATTGTGTTCTCTCCCATCTTAGTGTATGGAGTTTTGTTTGTTTTTTAATTTTTTTCTATATTATATTCTCAGAGTTATGCAGAAAAGTATTGACTGCCTTTGGCCTTCAGAGGACAGGTTTCTTTTTCCCAGGTGTTTGAAGGAATACTTATCTGGTTTCATTTTGTAATTTTATAGAGAAGTCATACATTTTCAACCTGACCCTTGCTGCTGCTGACAAAACTTGGCAGAAGTGTTCCAGTGATATAATACAGAAATGCAATAGAGAGTAGTGCCTCCTCCCTGTGTTTTAATTGCACCTATGGTGACCTTACAGAGTGACTCATAATATAGATTTGTCATAGACTTCAAGAAAAACAGTACTGCTTTTATCTGAAGGAAAGTAGAAGCTCGTAATTTTACTGCAAGTGAAGCCACATTCCTGCATTGAAGAGAGGCAATAAAAATTAGACTTCTAGCTTTCCTTTATCAAGAGAGGAAGCTGCAGTAATTTTAATACATTTGTAGCAAAAGTGTTTGTTTTAAGCTATTTACTCGAGGCTTCAACAGAAGTTGCTCTGTTGTATGTACAGTGAACGGGAGAATGGGGTTATAATCAGAGGCAAAATATATTGGGTGATAAGGAGTATTGTATGAGAATAAATGCCTCATATTCAGGAGAATAATCAGCAATAACCCTCCTCCTAAAATCATCTATGAAAATTGTGCAACATGAATTAATTACCATATCCTTAAAGTTTTAAGGGCATAATATTTATTGATTATGAATGATGGAATCTGGTAAAATTCATTCAACTGAAGGCACAATTCAGAACCAGAATTTCAAAGTGAAAGATATGAACACTGTTTTTACACTACATTTCTTTTATATACTTTTTGTGGTGATTTAAAGCACTCATATGGAAAAATACATTAATATAATTAAAAGTACAGACCAATATGGATATGTGGAAAGCTAATCATATTATAAATGAAAATAAATATTAGATTATATAGAATGTTGATTCTGAAACAGAAAATAATTGCACCCTCATGTAGGTATTGCAAGATCACAGTAACTGAAAGTACCTCTTAATACTTTCTGAGGCTGACTCAACATGCTGTCTCCACTTCCTTAGGCTATTGAATTATAGTCATAGTAATCTAGGTTGGAAGGGACCTTTCAGATCATCTAGTCCAACCATCAGCCCAACTCTGACAAGCCTCATACCTAGACGGGGACTTGAACCCCTGACCCTCAGATTAGGAGTGTGATGCTCTCCCAACTGAGCTATACATCCAGGTCAATACATGCTCTTTAATTTCATTGGAGCATACTATTTTTTTAAATGCTGTGTATCACACACTCTGTTTATGGTTCTAGTCACATGTGTCTAGGAAGCACACAGAAATGCTTACTGGGATATTTCTTAAACCAATGAATGTAATTCTTAAGCAAGACAAGACCAGCAGTCCTCCAGAGATACACTGCTGCCAATTTCTACCCTTGGTTTCTGTTAAGGTCCTTGGATTTCTTTTATCCTGATGATCATACCAGACTCCTCTGTTTCCAAATTCCCTGTTCACAGAGAACAATTCCTACATTGTTCAAGTTTCTGTATCTTTCCCTAGCTGGAACCACAACATGACCTATTCCCTATTCTCCTCAATATTCTTCACCATATATATGTATATATACATATGTGCCCTTGAATTGTCAATTCTAATGGAGCAGATTTGCCTGCAGCTGAAAAGGCATAGAAACTTGACCTATGTTTAATGGGAAAGTTTAATTTCCTTAATACTGAGGTATTAAATGTCTCAGTTTTTGGTGTATGGATCAGTAGAGTTCTGGAGTAGTGGACCACAGAGAGGCAAGATTGATTGCTGATAACTGAAATGTGTTTTTAATGTCACCTGGGAAGACTTTCCAAGCTACTGTATATGCAAATATAATTTCTTCAGCCAGGACTGGTTTTCTTTGGACATTTTGATGGACTTAGTTGTGACTAGAAATCTGCAGAGCAGAACTGTCAGCAGAGTTAGAGAAAGACAGAAGATAACGCTAGAAGTGATTGCTTCCTGAATTAGTCATCTTTAAATGGTTATTTTTCATCACTGCCAGTTTTTTAACTGATGTATCATGGAACTTTGCAAACAGCTGAGTGATGTGGTTGTAAGACAGAACAGGGGTAGAAAGGAACAGCTCATTGGAGGGAAGGGAAAGAGGGCCTGGTATATTATTTGCCTGCACTAGCCCTACTGCTGAAGGAAACTGAATTTAAATATACCTTGGGACTTCTTAGAGTGGGCAGCTTTCCTATCAACTGACATGCCAGTTTTCTCATTGCTGGGTTTCATTCTGTCTCCATGTTTTTCCATTGACTAATGGTTATAAGATTTGGTTTATGAAAGAGGAAACATTGGTTGATATAATTTGCAGTGGAATTTAGTCATTTTGCCTAATTCCTAGTGAGGGAATCCATTTCTCGAAGAATCACAATTTGTAAGTACTTTTCTGTTTATTTTGCTTTGATTTTTTTTGTTTTACAATTAAGTCTATTTAAGGATTTAATGCAGTTTTGAAGCACTAATGAAGAGCCAGATGATGGAAAAATACAGGACCACTAATCCGGTATGATATAATTCTTTCATTCCAAAAGACTTTTAAAAATTTTAAAATTAGACATAAGTCAGTACTTTTACATCTGTATTTATAGTTTAAAGCTGAATGGTTGGTCTTGCTAAAAAAACAAGCCTCTTCCTTTGAATGCCATAGAGGAATTACTAGCTACATATTCTGTGTTTAGTGAATTAACAATAAAATTATTTGATTAAATTTGCTGATAGGCCAGTTCTTGGTGGGATCACAAGCAGATTGGAGGACACATGATGATTCTGATAAACTGGAGAAATGGTTTGTAACTCAAAGAGGAAAACCAGTACAAATAGTCTACTGTGATCAAAGAAGTCAGGTACAGAATATTGACTAATAATTATAAAATATAGCATAATAACATGTCTTTTTTTTATGAAACTGGATATATTATAAGTGAAAGGGAAGAAGGCAGGCTTTATAGCTGGACTTACAAATGAAGGACAAGTCAATGATAAGCTTTACTAACAACAAAAACCCCTTACTAGAAATATTTTTTTAGGCACTAAAACTTCAATTCTGTTATTTCTTAAACTAAAGACTTTCAGAAAGCTCTAATCTAAAATGAATTGGATTGCAGGAAGGGGTCTAGGTTAGAAATAAAAGATCTACTTTTTCTTTTTTGCTGTTGTTACAAGGAAAAGTATTTAATGTTCCAGTGAGGATTTCTCAGAGAAGTCTTTGTGGGAATACTTCTTATTAGATGATTTCTCATCTGTCAGTTAAATCTTAAGATGAATAAGACATTTAATGGTGAGTTAGCCCTGGCTAGCATCCAACCCCCTGCCCAGCTTCTTGCTCACTCCCCATCCTCAGTGGGACAGGAGAAGAAAATGGGATGAAAGCACTCATGATCTGAGATGTGTTCAGGGAGATAGATCACTTACCTATCACCATCACAAGCAAAACAGATCTGACTTCAGGAAAAATTTTGATTGTTGGCAGTTGAAATAGATTAATGTAGTGAGAAGCATACACTAAACGATCGGTTCTCCTTTCCTCTCTTCCAGCTCCTCTGCCACCCCCTTGAAGGGCACGGGGGAGATGGGGAACAGGGAGCTATGGTCAGAACACTGTGGTTTGTCTCTCATACTCTGTATCCCTCGCACTTTTCCCCTGCACCAGCCTGGGTCCTTTTCCTGAGCTGCAAACATTCAGGATAACCTTGAATGTGGGGTCTCCGTGGCCTGCAGTTCCTTCAGAGATTACTCCTCTGCATGATCATGGAATCCTTCATGGGTGGATATCTGCTCCACCATAGTCTCTCCAAAGTCTGCAGAGTATCTCTTCTCTGATGCATGGAACAACTTTTGCTCCTCCTCTGCTCTTACCGTTGGGTTCACAGGGTTTGTCATTCTTATTTTAACCCTTCTCCTCTGCCTGCCTGGTATTTTTTGGCCTTTCTTCAATATGTTTCTCCCAAGGTGTCATCACTATGCCTGAAGGCTCAGCCATGCTCTGCTGTGGGGTTGGCTGGAACTGGCTGGAACCAGCTGCTTCTGGCACAGGGCAGCCTGGGTTTCTCTTCACAGAATCCAATCCATAGCCCCCACTGCTGGCAACTGGGTTACCAGCACCCTGTGCACATATGTATCTGTGCACACATTCAGCAAGGTAACCGCTGCTTCTGTAACAAACATTAGAATGAACTCAAATCATATAATCCTTCTATTATTTTGTTCTTCACTTATATTTTATTGTTCATACATTTTTCTTCTGGAAAAATCTATAAATATTCTGTGAGACCGTTAGGTCCTCTTTAGGTCTACTCAGGAACTGTGCAAAGAATAGGAGATTCAAAGCAAGGAACAAGTTGTATGTTCTCAGCATGTATAAAGTTTCTTATCAAAGAAATACCAAATATCTTTATGTTCACCTGCCTTTTTTGAAGAGAAAACCTCAGTGTGGTGGTTGAAAACTTAGGCAAAATGTCTCCATTGTAATTTTATCTAAAAGATCAATAATGCTTTTCATCACAACTTAAATATCTCAGATATATGGCCATCCTACATTAGAAGCAGAGACAGCAATTTGACACTACATCTTTTTAAGTTCTCTGTGTTTACCAGCACTAATCTACATCCATCTGCACCTCACCTATCCCTGGAAACATTCATTGTTATGTTGGATGGACCTTTGAGCAACTTGGGGACATTTCATAATTTCATAGTCATAGAGGTTGGAAACGACCTTTCAGATCATTGAGTCCAACCATCAACCTCTGCCATGCCTCATACCTAGACAGGGACTCAAACCCTTAGATTAGAAGTCTGATGCTCTCCCAGCTGAGATGTCCCTGCTCATTGCAGAGGGATTGAACTTGATGACCTTTAAAAGTCTCTTCAAACCCAAACTGTTTCATGATTCTATGGTCTTTTATTAATAGTAATAAAACAAGATTTATATAAATGATTTTTTTTTCTTGATGCAACTTCCTCACACCGGTTTCTTTAAGTAAAAAGTGGGGAACCCAACTGTCTGCTGGGATATGGACTTTAGTAACTAGTGTTTACGTTTCTAGGGGTAACTGACTGAATTTATACTACAATCAAATGTGTATCTGATCAAGGCAAAGATACACATCCAGGTTATTCTGCACAATTCACAGTACCAAGGTTGCTACACAATAATCAGAAGTGAGGCAAGGATATAAGGCTGTGACCCCTCAAAGTGCTTCATGCTATATTAGCAGGGACTAGCCATTAAATAGGAGATTACAAAGAGCGCTCTATTTCCCATTAATTTCATAAACCTCACACCAAGTTATCTGTGAATGCATGAGTATCACTTACAGTCACTTTTCTTAATAAATGATTCATATTTAATGGGAATAATAAGTGTTGCTGTGAGTTTGTAATATGATTTTTTTTCACTGCAATTTCCTTCTCACTGTTCTTTCAAAATACTTAATCTTCTGTGCTAATAATTAGCAAATTCTTGTTAGCTGAAGGGGAAATCATATCTTACGGTATTTGCACCAGATAAACTAGATCCATTATAACCCATCTCAGTACTATATTTACAGGACATGGGAAATTAATTCCCAAAGCATATAACTATGCATTATTTTTTTATCATGAGCCAAAAAAACTGCCTCTCCTGATTTTCTACTGTAAATATTTTCATTTGTCTTTACTGGGAGAACTCTGGCTTAAATAGTGAAGGCAAAATTGAATACAAACAGCTGTTGAAATACACCATAAATAATGTACAGTATGTGGGGTGGTTTAGGCCCTCAGCTATGCATGTGCTCCTTCTCAACATATTTACTTTGCATATAAATTGGTGAGCTGAGATTAGTCGGTAATATTTTAATGTAATTGATTCTGAGAACAGTGACAACTCCTAAAATCAATCTGCTTGTGATGGAATTTAGTAAAAGCCAACAAAAGATAAGAGTGTAGCAATGAAGGATGGAAAGCACGAAGTTTAGCATGTGCCTCTGGAGACCATTAAGTCTGGCCATCATCTGCTCAGGGCAGGGTCATCTCGAGCAGGATGCCCAGGACCATGTCCAGTCTGTCTCTGACTATTTCTAACCATCACATCTCTGGGCAGCTTGTGCCAGTGTTTGAGCACCCTTACAGTAAGAAGGTGTTATATGTTATGTTCATACACAATGTCCTATGTTTCAGTTTGTGTCCATGGCCCCTTGTCCTGTTAGTAGGCATTACTGAGAAGAGCCTGGCTCTCTTTTCTTCATTTTCCACCATATGCATTGGTAATATCTCCATCTTCTGAGTCTTCTGTTTTCCAGGATGCAGAGAGCAGAAATATCTCTGCTGTTCTCCTCCTGGCCACGAGGCCAGTCATCTCTTTGTAGAAAGCTACATCAGGTTGGGGAACATCCTAGAGCTGAACACATAGCACTCATTGAAATGTCCATCATGTCCTTTGGAAGGCAGAAACGGCATGAGTGATCTTCTGATACAGCACTGCAAGAACATCACATTGCAAATCATACCCACATATTTTGATACTCACACTGATGATACAATGTAATTGTCCACAACCATGTGTATTTTAATTGTTAGATTTTGTACATCTATTTTAAAGAGAAAATTTCCTTTTATTAATATTATTTTTATAAGATAATGTGAGAAAATACAATACTGTATTTTTCTCCAATAAAATGCCACCTTTTATTTGGGAAACTAGTATTTCCCCTCTGATATCAGAAAGTGACCGCCGCATTATCTTTATTTCAAAGTGAGATATAAATCTATAGAGAAATGTTCTTCAACTTATGACTTAAAATTCTAAAATGCCTTTTAATATTAATCTAATGGACACATTTTTACTACTGTATCAAATAAAATGATTCTTCTGAAAAAATAAAACCATTCCTTCATCTGTGATTTGTGTTAAAGTTGTAAAACCACTTAAATGTCTTTACTATATCACTAGTTATCATAGGATGGTTCGCATTGGAAAGGACCTTTAAAGGTCATCTACTGTAGCACCCCTGCAATGGGCAGAGACATCTTCAGCCAGATCAAGTTTCTCAAAGTCCCATCCAACCTGACCACCAGCGTTTCCAGGGAGAGGACATATACCACCTCTCTGGCATCCTCTGTCACACTCGTTGTAAAAAATTATTCCTTAGATCCAGAATTATAGTTTAAAAACATTACTCTTTGTCAAATTGCAACAACTAGAAAGCCTGTCTCCATCTTTCTTAATAAGTACTGAAATTGGGTAACTCAATGGTTATAGTTTATAATATTGTGTTATAACATCAATTGTGGGCACACTTGTAAAATAGTACAACAGTGAAAGTAATTTTAAAAATAATTTCTGAAAATACAAGTTTTATATATTTTTTTGGGATAGATTTTAGGGAAAAGGAGTGTTATTTGAATAAAAGGATTTTCATACAATCATGTGTATTTTCTCTGTATGTTATGCATTATGCACTCAATTATTATTTCCCAATTACTTAGTATTGTAAACAGCTCCATCAAGGTATTATGTCACTTCTGGGAAATTATTTTATTAAATTTGACTGTAATCCAAGATTACAGATTTAATTGTATCAACAATTTAGCTTCACCTATATGCCATGGCAACACTTTATTTTAGAAGGCACAAAGAACAATCAAATTAGTATTACACAAAAAAATAACTGGTGGTGAAAGTGGAAGTGGCTGGATTGATCTATCTATTATATGTATGGATTTAAGAAGCTAATACATTATAATATAAATCCCTACTACATAGCAGTGTAAAACTGCAGGGAATATCTTATTTATCAATATTCACTGTTTAGTTAAAAATCTAAAATTAGCGGGGAGTAAAATTAAAAATGGAAAACCACCAGATTGTACTGTTGGTTTATTTCTAAAATATATTTACAAATAATTTTCCATCCCTATTGGTCTGATGCACCGCACCAGTTTTCCATGTATTCAAGGAAGTTGCACATAATTGTGCCATATCTGACTTGTGATTCAGCAGCAATGGGAAGAAATAGAATTGTAAATGATGTACAGTAGGAGATAAAAAATTTAAAACCTCAGGAGCAATTTGGAAGTCTGTTGGTTCTGCATCTACATCATTATGTCTCTTCACTTTTTTTAGTCTCCCAGGAGGAAACATGGAAAATTACCATAGACTCTAACATTTAACTGAAAATTACTGCTATAGAAAAACCAAGTATTTATGTTTAAATTCCACCTTAATTTTATCCATAAAGAGAGTAAAACTAATGTTTCTAAATGTTTTTTTCTCAGAGAATTTTATATTGAGTAAACAATATCTCAGTAGTATCACTTTTTATTTTCTAGTGCCACTGACTGTAAAACGTTTTTGTTGTTTAGATTTACTGTAAGCTTTCAGAGAATATTAGTGCCTGAAATCTTGCTCTTGCAAACAAAACCATAGAGAAAGGACATGTTGGGAAGTGGCACTGTAAATTGAACTACAGCTAAGAGTATAAATATAATAATTATATGAAGAAATTATCAGAAGAACTTGAAATTATTCTCTCAGTATGCTAGTGTGCAGGAATTCATGCCTATAAATTTACTACTTCTTAAGATTATAGAGTTCTTATTACACACACAAGCACGTAATTAACTTTAAGTTCCCTTCTTGAGACTCTCTGGCTTTTGTTCTTTTTTAATTATAAGTTCCAGAGGATAGCTTTTATGTTACTATTATCTCTATCCAATTTGAAATAAAAGCTACATCAAAACTTGATGTATCAGTCATATATAGTAGCCTGCTTGCTTCTCTGCAGATGTGAAGTGCTATTCTTGCATTAGCAAGAATGTAGTTTATGTTCCTTTCTGTGCACATACAAATATCTATTTTTTAAAATGACAGGTTGGTCATTTTAAGCAAACAATTGTTATTTGGATTATCTGTGATAACCTATTAGAGAAAGGCAATCTAAACTTTATGATTTCTTGTATGTTTTATTTTCTCATTATTCTATCTTTCACTCAGTTTTGACACTGACACACATAAGAATTCAGTATGACATTATGGATTTGTGGAAAAGGACAATTTAAAATTAATCATTTTCATAGGCCTGGAAAATTTTGTTCTGCAAGAAATAATGTGTACTGCACACTGGTCACTCATCTGTTTGTTAGGTTTTTTTAAAATTTATATTGATTACTATTTCATGAAGGTTTATCATTCCTGTTTCTGTTAAAGGAAAACAAAATATTTAACAAAAATATCTAAATTATTTTTTAAACAAAAATCCCCACAACCCTCTGTGAAATTCAAGCAGCTTTGAAGTGTTGAATTTTTTCTATCTTTGTTTTTTCTTGGCTAATTCCTTTGATTCCCACAGGTGCAGAGCAAACACAGCATTCCTCAACAGCCTTGGCAGCCGTCATTGTTTTCACTTCCATTAGAAGGGCTGACAGGTGGCAAAACCTTATAAGAAAAATAATCAAAGAACACCAGAGGCCAGGACAGCTTTTGTCTTTCATCTTTCCAGTGGTATAGATGTCATCTCTTCGAGACAAAAGACTAAACAACAACAAACATGAACGCAAAGGATTTTGTAGCTTAGTGGCTGTAATACTCTACCAGAACATCTCAGTTTAAAGTCCTAGCTGGTTTAGCATTTTGGGTATAAAAACAATGGAGCAGGGAGCCGTACCCATGTGCCCTGCTCTTTAGCCATCTGTGCTCTACATTAGGCTGCTGTCTTCTGCTCTTTTCTTTTATCTTCTGCCTCTGTGACTCATGGCAATTTTCATTTCTGAGTGTCCCAGTTTCATCAGGAGAGGCTTAAAGTGGGTAGACTTGCCTTCTGTGACCCTCAAAGATGCCAGAAGAAGGTGGGAGGTGAGCTGCCCCTCCTTCAAGGCTTAGGAGGATACCCTCCTCAGGGGAGACAACTCTGTGGACAGTACAGAGTGCCAAATCACAGGCTTATGCTTGGCACTTGTGAATGAATGGCTAAAATACATCGCCTACCTGCACCAGCTTCTGATGAACCTGCATCGGATCTGACAGGATGCTATACTCTCCATATGTATTTCATAGAATCATAGAATAGAATCATAGAATAGTTTGGGTTGGAAGGGACCCCAAAGATCATCGAGTTCCAACCCCCCTGCCATAGGCAGGGACACCTCCCACTAGACCAGGCTGCCCAGTGCCCTGTCCAGCCTAGTCTTGAACACCTCCAGAGATGGGGCATCCACAACCTCCCTGGGCAACCTGTTCCAGTATTTCACCACCCTCACTGTAAAGAATTTCTTTCTTATGTCTAGTCTAAATCTATCCCCCTCTAATTTATATCCATTGTTTCTAGTCCTCCCATCCGATATTATGTTAAAAATTCCTTCCCCTGCCTTTCTGTAGGACCCCCTCAGGTACTGATAAGTTACTCTGAGGTCCCCTCTGAGCCTTCTCTTCTCCAGGCTGAACAACCCCAACTCCTTCAGCCTGTCCTCATAGGGCAGTTGCTCCAACCCTTTGATCATCTTCGTGGCCCTTCTCTGGACCCTCTCCAATAGCTCAATGTCCTTCCTGTGTTGAGGGCTCCAGAACTGGACTCAATATTCCAGGTAGATATTCAGCTAGATCAACCAATTGTCCTTACAATACTCTCAGCATCAAGTTACAAAGGTGACACAAATACATGTATGAATCCCATCTGTACCACAGGAGTATGTAATAAGCTCAAGAGAGAGGGAAAAGATTGGGTAAGGCCTTTTATTTATTCCTATATTTATAACTCACTTAAAGAGCACTTATATTGTCAGTGCTTGTCAAAACCATCCATGAAACTGATAAGGTGCAATAGAGACATGTCCATGGTGCCAACCACTGTTAGGAGAGGGGATGCAGGAGCAAGATCACAGTATGAAAATGGACAGTTGTGCACTAGCCAGAAGTTCTCCTTCACTGGACCTGTTCGCTTGTGGCTTTACAGCACTAGGGGCTGGAATAGTATCTTCGCTTTACGACTGCAGTCTCTGCTGAGCATTGATTCTTACAACTGACAATGATTGCTACTATTGCATTGTTTAGTATGGGAAGTCAAAGTACAGAAAAAAGCAAGGGAATACAGGTAACCTTGGGATTATTTATTTTACCTGATGAGGAAAAATGCTTCAATAAATTATTGAAGAGTGTTAGCTGAAGAGAAAGATTGCCAGGATAAAAGGGTTTTTTAAAAAAGATACATGCTGTTTTTAATACTGTTTGATAGCAAAACATTTAAAATAAAAAGATATAATTTAGATGAGTGTTTGAATAGTGGCCCTATTGCTTGGGTGTATTTTATTTTAAGATGGATAAATTAAATAATTGAAGAACTCCCTGGCTGCACTGGACTTTTTAACATCGCTTACTTTAAAGGGCAAGATTACTAAATTATTTATCTCACTTCATAGAATTTGGCATTGAAGTGATAAAGAGCAGAACAAAATCACCACATAGTTCTACTAAGGTATGGCGTGAAAGGAGAAATTAAAGTAATGTGGGAAATCACAGAATAGTCTGGGATGG
>VZTY01016836.1:9315-23909 GCA_013400935.1 Turnix velox | reverse complement strand
GTCATCAACTGACACACCCAGCTTCTACAAGTTGCCAAACTTCTACAAGTTCTTCACCACCTGTACTATGGACCATCCTCTCAGCCCAACTTCCCTTAGTTTGGGAATTGACTCCCACTGCAAACTTACCTTAATAGTGTCAGGAACATGCATCACTCTGCTCCTCCTCACCATAAAATCTCAGGAAACCATCCACAACCTAAACCTATTTGGGTTCAATTTCCCCTCTATTCCTCCAGGATATCATTTGAAGATTTCATGAGGCATTTCACAAAACTTGAGATCTGTAACCTCACACCTGATACTCTGGAAGCAGATAAACTCCAGACCTGGACAGTGTCAGTCAATGAAGGGCGATGGGTGAGAGGCTGCTCAGCTGGAGGTTGCCGCAATTATCCAGGTGAGCAATAGATCTTGAGATATGGGCTCTTTGATGGTGTCTGTATTATATCCTACAGGCTAAGTCATGCCACAGCTCTCAGCTATAGGAACAGGTTTTATCTGTCAGTAGAAGAGGCAATTCTGTAGCTGGAAATCTTTCATTGCTATGTTTGTGAATAATCCCAAAGGTAAATCATTATTCAAATACTCGAGTAAGGGAAAACAGAACCATTCAATTCTTAGACTTCACTTAAGAAATCCACTTTCTTATAGCTTTAGTTGCTTTGGAAGTTTGTGAGATGCAAATCTTCATTTTATATCCTTTCCTATGCAGTTTTTTCCTAACTGTGTAAAAAAATGTAACACACAAAAAAACCCAAAGCCAAACAACAAACATATTAGCTCAATCTTTCCCTCAGGAGTCACAGGGAACTTAAAAGTTCTCTTTGATCATCAGTATTGTTAAACTGAAGCTTTACACATTTGCTTTGGGTTGTTGGTGGGATTTCACAGATACATTTTGGACAAATCCCCAGTATCGCCTGAAGCTCCTAGAGGAGGATGATGATCCTGAGGATGAAGAGGTTATCTGCAGCTTCCTTGTTGCACTGATGCAGAAAAACAGGAGGAAAGAACGCAAGCTGGGAGCAAACCTGTACACCATTGGCTTTGCCATCTACGAGGTATGGTTTGGGGTGGAAAGGACCTTAAGGATCACCTACCAGCTCCTGACTTTTTCTCACTGTGGTCAAAAATCCTGACAGCATGTATTTATTTCCCAAGAGAGTCACTGAGTCTTTCATCCCAATTGCAATTCTGACTTTGCAAGAAACTCAAGTGTAAGCAAGGAAAGAAATTCAAGGCCTTGTAACAGTAACCTCAGGATATACCCCATCTATAAGTAGAACACTTTTAATTCTTTTATAGTCACTTAGTATCAGTATTTAATATACTTTCCCATATATTCTTCAAACTCTTTTATCCTTGCTACAATTTAACATTTCTTTGGCAGAAATAAAAAGGAAACAGACATCCAAGATGCAAACATAGTAATTAACCTCTTTCCTTGCTGTCAATTTCATGAAGTCAATTTACTCAGTCCCTTGCACAAACACATTTGGATGAGATCTTAGTGGATCTCATGTAGACCCAAGAAATCTAGAATGGAGGAGGGAAGTTGCTTACAATATTTATGCAACTTGAGGCCATTTTAATTACTGGTTATTTCCCCAGAAACCTATGTGAACTCTCTAAAATCTATAAACACTTGGACTTGCCTAGCAGCCTTTTTCTGACTTTTTCTTCTCTTTGCTTCTCCTTAAGGTGCCCAAAGAGGTATGAGCAGAACGGAGGCAGATTGACATCTTGGTGTATACTCACAGCTAGTGTTACTGTTGTGCCTGTCTGTAAGTCAGCAGGAAATTGTGCAGTCAAGTTTGTTTTCAGGGATGTAACAGAAATGAAACCACTAACCTTTCTGCTTTGAGTGTTTATTAGTAACTTTTTGCAAGTTATTTTCAATTCCTTCTCACCCAGCACCCCATTTTCACTTGCACCTCAGTCCTATCTTTTTCTGTATAAGACTTGGCCACAGTTTGTGTGGTTGGTCAGTGAGCCTGGGCAGAAGGAAGCTGCACAGCAAGCACTTTCCCACTGCACTCCATGCAGAACTACCCTAAATCTCTTCAATTTCCTCCTGCAAATAACACCAATTGCCTATAACATGCAGCCATGGAGCTTTCTCTATAATCCTAGAATTTGTTTGGAAAAATCAAAAGTATTTTCAGCCATTGAAGAAAATCTATAAAAATTACACAGGTTAAGTTTATCTGAGCCTGCTGACAGCCAAATCATTGGCATAAATGTTTTTGCAACCAAGCTTCCCTGAAGGCTATTTTACCTGACAGACATGAAGATGAAAGTTTGAATACTGTCTTTGCTGATTTCTTTATAGGAGGTTACTTCTGCAGAAGACAGACTGCAATTCGTAGCCCACAATTCCTGACTTAATGTTCATATCTGAAACAATGTAATGTTTGATTATATTTCTTTAGCAGTTACAGAATTTATGTTTTGTCCTGTCAAGGACACATTTCCACTCACAGCACCTTCACCTTACAACACTGAACACAAACTTCAGCAGAACAGTCAGATAAAAGTGCCTACAAAGCAGAGGTCAGCCAATGCTCTGCAGGTGGGCTGTGGAGCAGCTCAAGATGCCAGATAGACCTAGTCAGTAGTGGCTTACATCATAAAATCAGAATAGTTTGTGTTGGAAGGGACCTTAAACATCGAGTTCCAACCCCCCTGCCATAGGCAGGGACACCTCCCACTACATCAGGCTGCTCAATGCCTTGTCCAGCCTGGTCTTGAACACTTCCAGAGAGGGGGCATCCACAACCTCTCTGGGCAACCTGTTCCAGTGCTTCACCACCCTCCCTGTAAAGAATTTCTTTCTTATGTCAAGTCTAAATCTACCCCCTTGCAATTTACATCCATTGTTTCTAGTTCTCCCATCCCATTAAAGGTGACAGACACTGTTACCCAGTAACATCCCAGTCAGCTCCCTGCTTGCTAAGCTGCTGCTTCATTTGTGGTTTCCATCCCAACCATGTGCTGCCCTCATAACAAGCCACCTGTGGAATGGGTAAGACTTCCTTGAAGACAACCTGACTCATTTGTCCTGCAGATGCATGGTACTAAGCACCATTTGCAAAAGGACTTTTTCCTCTACAATGCCTCAAAAGCTAGAAGTAAGACCTATATAAACATGCGAGAAATCTCTGAGCGCTTCCGGTTACCTCCCAGTGAGTATGTCATCATCCCGTCAACATATGAACCCCACCAAGAGGGAGAATTCATCCTGAGGGTCTTCTCAGAGAAAAGAAGTCTTTCAGAGTAAGTTGCAGACTCATTTTTCTGGCTGTAAATGTGGAAATTAGACCCTAGTCTGCTTAAGTCATGTTCCCAGTTTGGTACAGCCCGATTTTCATTTTTTCAGCCTTATTAGACTCTTTAAACTACAAATTCATTTCCCTGAACTTCCCTTTCAGTCTAACAAAAGCCCACTTTGAATTGTCTTTGGAGAAGCTTATTACTTGTAGGGTATCCTTTGTAAACATACTATTAAAAATGAAAAAAAAAATACTAATGGAAATAAAGCTTTTTGCTTTTTCTTGCTATACAGGCTGAAGTTTTGGGCTGACTGATCATTGAATCAGATCTAATGAATGAAACACAGAAGTAGGTAGTCACTTTCCTGATTTGCTTATTTTCTGCTTTCTTCTAGGGAGGTTGAAAACATGATCGAGGCAGATCGTCCATCAGTAAGTACTGTCCTGAGCCTCTTTTGTATATGACTCGGGGAGGGGCAGGGAGAGAAAGATCATCACATACAGGGAAACCTACAGCAGGAAACAATTTACAGCCACTTCACATCCTATTTAGCATATGTGTCCACATTTTCTCATCAAGATACTTGTAATTAACGTTCTCTTTAGACACACCACTGGCTGATTTAGCCAGAGGAACTTTTGCCGGATTTTAAATCTCTTCCTGGCATAGATAAACTGGATGCTATCCACTGCCTTCACCTCCATCAGTGAGAGATGGTTCTTTTGCCAGTGGAGGCCTAGCTCTGGGCTTCAAGTTATTTTTTTTAATGAAATTAGCACCTCAAAAAAATAAGATATTCTGATTCAAACTATCATCTTTGACAAGTTCTAACTCTTTACTCTGAAGTTTTGCATATTTTTGTGGCAATATACTAAAACCAACAATACAATTAGTCTTAAAAAAAGAATCAGAGGAAATGCTCTTGCACCCAACTGAGTTCTATCAAACCTTGCTCATAACTTTCACTTGCTGCCATGAGAACAAAATATCTGTCCAGATCTGGTAGAGTTTAATTGCCACTTCAGATAGCACTGACCTATTGGCACAAAAATCCAGTCTACACAAGTTGGGAAAAACAAATGGAATAGTGAGAGCTAAAAGGTACAACAGAGATACTACTAAAGCAGAAAAAGTCCCAGTTGAGATGGGGCATTTTTAATGTGATTTCCACACTTTCTGTCCTTCAGGATGCAATTACTTAGAGGGTGAACTTTCCCTTATTTTGGGAGATTTGAAAACTGTATCAATATAGGAAATAGAAAAAAATTCTCTGAATATAGAAATGGGAAAATATAAATCTGAGAAAGGGCAAGAGAAATAACACCCTTTACCAGCAGCTCTAAATAATCAGAGTTAAAATCTGTAATTATGTTTAAAGCCATTATTTTTTGCTTCTTTTTGTACAGAAGAAGAAAAAGGGAAAGGTGGGTATTTGTGCAATGCAGTTCCAGTGAAGTGATGACCACTCCTCCAAACCATGTGCCCTCACATTTGCTTTCTGTTGCCTGTCCTGCTAACTCCTCTCTCCTGAATTTTCTGCTCACCAAAATCCAGCATTCTTCTTTCTATTCTATCCAACACATTTAGAATCCTGAAAATGTAACCAACCAGGCATTTTAATCTCAAGACAGGCTGACTGCAATTAATACTGTAGGATAACCCATTCACATCTTTCTTGTAGCAGCTTTCCTTATTTTAAATAAACTAAAACGGAACAATTGCTTTTTTTTTCCTTTTCTTTCATTCCCTGCTCTGGCTTCTCTGGTCATGCTCTGAGGGGTAGGAGATGTTGCTGCATGTGCTTTACCACAGCATGGTTGTCATCAACTATTTCTTGTGTAATTTCCACTTCTCTTTTCCTTTCTTCCTTCTTCCTCTAGCCTATCATCTTTGTTTCCGACAGAGCAAACAGCAATAAAGAGCTGACAGCAGATGAAGATGCTGGCAAAGATGGTGAAAAAACCCACCCAGATGAGAAAAAGGTTTCTGCAGCAAGTGGAAGTGGGGGGAATAGAGCTTGGCCTGGCTAGCATGAAAGAGTAGCTGGCAAGAGCACAGAAATGGGACAAAGAAGTGTCCTAAAACACTTAACAGCTTTTCATCAAACCTTAGCATAACTTGGCATCTGGTTTATGTGGATTTAAGGAGCATGAGTGAACAGAGATTATTTTACTTATTTTGCAATTATGTAACACCCGTGCTGGAGGATTTAGTTGTTTGAAAACATCTCCTTGCTGTTCGCTCCTTCAAGGACCCTGGCTGGGAGAGATCCCTCCCCCACAAGCAGCAAATTTCTCTCCTCTCTTGTTTAGCGACATACACAAATCAGGCACATGTACCCAAGGGGCTTCGGGAGACCCCGACAAAGACTGCAGCCTCTCCCCATTTCAAATTACACAGCCCTGTACCAGTCCTCATAGCCAAAGGAGAAAAGGACAAGTAAATCCTAGAGTTCTCCTACCTCTCCTCTTTTCTCTCATTGCCAAAGAGGAGGGAAATGGGGCAATGAATCTGGAGTTTCTGCCTGGAGGTGGGTGAGAGATGTGAGATGCAACAGCCAGACCCTGCACCCAGGCTCCTGGCTTCTACAGGCAATTTGTGAGCAATTTAGACAAATAAAAATAACAAGTAAGCAGAGAAAATAACTTTGATTTGTGACACATAATCCCTGTGACTTAGTATTTGGGGTTGGGAGTAAAATATAGTTTCCTTTTCCAGTATTTGCCTAAGAGATCAAGTTTGCTCTTTGTATGTGTCAGAGAGAAGAAAAAGATTAATGCAAAGCTGTTTCATGTGCTGCTTGTCTCCAGCAAGGGTTTCCAAGAACTCTCTAGCCCAAATCCCTCTGGTAAATTCATGGCCTACAGGGAATCTATGGAACAGATAGATCTTTTCTGCTCCAACCTTCTCCTACACTTGGCTTTGAAATAGAGTGGGAAAACATCTGTCAGTGAAAATAATAATTTAGACTCCTTCCAAGAAAAAGAAGAGCAGAGCAGTGGGATAAAGTTAAATACACAACAATTTTGCATAGGAATAGATTAAACTTGAAAAGAAATAAAGTGGGGAAAGGACCGGGAGGACAGCCTATTCCTCCAAGGAATTCCAGATTCAGTAAGAGACTCCTTTGTACAAGAGTGAGTGAGACATCCAGCTTCCCAGGTCCCTTTCTTCCCAGCTGGTCTAACATTATATCTCTCCTTCACTTGCCTCTTTCCAGCACTCTTCAGCAAAAGCTCATGAACAGAGTGAAGAGGAGAAACAGTTCAGGAATATTTTCCGACAGATTGCAGGGGATGTGAGTATGAAGCCAACACCTGTCTCTGCCATCAGAGCAGCCTGACCACAGCACCACTGAAACCACAAATTCCACACTCTGAATTTTAAAACTCCCTTTCAATTTCCTTCCATCAAATTTCCTTCCAGTTCTGAAGCTAAGCAAAATCAAATCAAAATCCAATTAAACATATCTATCCTCAGATATACATATCAGCTATTCCCATTGCATACAAGGGACCCTGATTTAAATTTGGGTTTTTACTTCTATCACTATGAGGTATTTTGTATAGCCAGTACAAAGAAGCTAGAAATACAATGCACTTCCACATATGCTTAACAAGGGAAGAGAAAAATGGAAACAAATCAAATCACAGAATCAAGAGGTTGAAAATGGTTTACAAAGATTATTCACATTTTTCTTTTTGGCTTATGCAGTGGCTTGAAATTACTGATCATTATTCTAGTTGTAGTTTAATAAGCACTATATGGTAATTTTAGATCTACCTCATACTGCAGCCTCAAAAACAGTTTGGACCACAGTTTATACAAACTAGGATGAGCTATAGCTTGAAGCATGTATGTGCCATACTGAAAAATAACCAAAGACTTCATACAATCAGCATATACAACCATAAAACAACCTACTTAAGGAATTTTACAATTAATTGTATTTCACCACATTTCCCACCAGGACATGGAAATCAATGCTGAAGAACTCAGGAATGTTCTCAACAATGTTGTAAAAAAACGTGAGTTTGAGCATGTTTTTCACTTACCTTGGACTAAGAAATCTGATGTGCTGCAACCCTCCAAACCTGAGTTACTCTAAGAATTATTGACAGCTTCAAACATACAAATTTCTTTGCTACAGACAGTAGAAAGCTGAATGTTTCATAGAGATGCTCTCTAGGAGTGATCAAGTAATGATAATGCAGAAATGAGCAAAAGCTCATTGAAAGCCCCACATGGGATAATACATCATTTCAAACAGTCTGTAGATACCGTTTTAAAAAATATTCTAATGGAGAAGACTTTTCTCCCTGTTTAGAAAACTTTGGCCTACAGACCCTGTGCCTGGAAGCTAGTTTAGAGTCTTCTGGAGGTCTTTGTTGGACAGAACAGGATAACAAAAGTAATCTCTAGTTCAGAAGCAATAACCTTAGAGTATTTTCAGATTTCTCCACTATTCATTTTTTACTGGTGAAGGAAGCAGATTTGGCTTCTACTTTGAGTAGAGTTATATCTAAGAGNCTGGTGAAGGAAGCAGATTTGGCTCCAGGAAAGACCTGGATGTATAGCCCAGTTGGGAGAGCATCAGACTCCTAATCTGAGGGTCAGGGGGTCATGTCCCCGTCCAGGTATGAGGCTTGTCAGAGTTGGGCTGATGGTTGGACTTGATGATCTGAAAGGTCCCTTCCAACCTTGATTATGAAACTATGAAACTTGGTGATATGCAGGACCTGTTTTCACTTGAGATCATTTATTTCAGATAAGGACTTAAAGACAGAAGGATTTGAACTAGAATCCTGCCGCAGCATGATTGCTCTAATGGATGTATCCTTTTCTGGTGAAGGAGAAACACTTACTACCACACTAGTCCACTTTGGTTGTATTTCCCATTACTACAACTTAGTAAGCCAGGGAAGCAGAACAGGACATCATAATCTGTAACCAGGTAATGAAGCATTCCTGTATTTGGCACATCTTAACTCCAGTCATCTCAATGTAAGTGTAATTGGCAGATGAAAATATCTCAAACCAGAAAACTACAGTCAGTGTATCTCCTTCTCAGGCATCAGCAACTGGCCAGCCCTTGTACTAGAGGACAATTTTTCTTTTTTTTAAAGAAGCAAACTCAATATGACTGCAGTTTATGGCAACAAATCTATTACTGAAGTTGTCTCAGAGCAAGTACAATAAAACACACGACAAGATGTAATATGGGGTTACCTCTGAATGAGTATCACTCACTTATCCTGTTTAAAGTAAGCTATGATTTTAAGAGAACATAAGCACACTCAAACATAACCAGAACAAAATGGTAGCTACAACACAGAACCATAATAACTGGTGCTTAAATACAATTCTGTAAGTGGAATTTAGTCAACATCTTAGTTAGTTCTCAATTCATTTTAAGCAAGGCAGAAAGAGTTCCATTCAAGGATAAAGCTCAGTTGTCTCAAAAACATTGAATAAGCTTCATATTTTGGAGCTATTTGGAAAGAGCCCACTAAAAGATCCTGCTCATACTTTACAACAGCTATAAGATCAATCTTTTACACAGAGTCCAAATAGTGCTTAAACACTCCTGAAACAAAATCCAATGCACAATAACCTAAATGGTCACAAGTATTTTACTGTGCAGCTCAGGCAGCTTGTAATGCTAAGTAGATCCTGAACCCAGCATCACGTTCATCCCTTCAGCAATAGCTACAGACTTCATTAACTTTATCCCAAAAATATTGTGGGTTTTTTACCTGAATGTTTGCATCACAGACAGATGGCTCAGGGAAGATAAATTTCGATGAGTTTCGACACCTCTGGGACAAGATTAAAAGCTGGCAGGTATTGCTGGTATCTGCAGTGCTGTTCTTCATACATACAACAAAAAGAAAAGCTAAAATATTGCAAACTAACTCCTAAAAAGACAAGGAATCTCTCTCCTTGTCCTACTCACAGCTGAAGCAACTAATCTGAATTGCTGAATCTCCAGCACTCATGTAAGTATTTTACCCATGATAACAGCACAGAGGCATACAAAATTGGAGAAGGGTGATGGGAACTAGATTATGGGCTCACTAATTGCTTAATTAGGACAATCAAGAGAGAGGATTTAACAGTATTAACTGAAGTCAAGCCAGGAGAGAGCATTTTGCTTCTCACAGCATGGATCTAAATTATTTTACTTTTTGACTGAGAGGAGATCTGTGATAACAAAGACTAACCAGGTGTCTGAGGAACATGTACTGTGGCCCCTCAGTGATTACATTCAACAGAAGTACAAGCTTCTATTTCTGTTGAATTTATTTGTTTCTTTGTTTTTTTCCAGAAAATTTTCAAGCGTTACGACACAGATCACTCAGGAACCATTAACAGCTATGAGATGCGCAATGCAGTCAATGATGCAGGTACTTCTCCCAGTGTTCAATACCCAACAGCCAAAGAAACCTTGTTTTGGTTGATCTGTCACAGTTACAACCAGGAATATAGTACAGACCTTTAAAGACATCCTTTAGACCCTATAGGTTCATATTCAAGTTTGCATCAGAGGCAATACAAAAAGAACACAATGTGCCCTTTTTTCTGCCCTCTGCAGGGTTTCGGCTGAACAACCAGCTCTATGACATCATCACCATGCGCTATGCTGACAAGAACATGAACATTGACTTTGACAGCTTCATCTGCTGCTTTGTGCGCCTGGATGCCATGTTCAGTGAGTGGTTGCCCCATGGTTTACTCTGCTACGTCCCCATCTCACTTCCTTTGATACTCACAGCACTACACACTACAAAGACTTTTAAAAAATTATGTGCTTAGGGAACCTAGTGTGTTGACTATCATATACAAACACAAAAGAAAGTAAACCATTGCATTTCTCTTTTTATTATAGAATAGAGCCATCTAAGTTGGATGGGACCTTCAAGATCATAGAATCGTCGAATGGTTTGGGTTGGAAAGGATGGTCCTTAAAGATCGTCTAGTTCCAACCCCCCTGCCATGGCAGGGACATCTCCCACTAGACCAGGTTGCTCAGTGCCTCATCCAGCTTGGCCTTAAACACCTCCAGAGATGGGGCTGACTCAAGATAATTGGGTCCAGCCACCAATCTAACACTAGCAGATCCCCCAAACCACTAAACCTTGTCCCTTAAACACCACATCTACCTGGTCTTTAAATACCTCTAGGGCTGACAGTTCTACCACTTCCCTGGGTGGTCCATTTCAATGCTTGATAACCCATTCAGTAAAAAAATCTTTCTTAATGTGCACTCTAAACCTCCCCTGGTGCAATTTAAAGACATTTCCTCCTGCCCTATTACTTGCTACTTGGGAGAAGAGACTGATACCTACCTCTCTATAACCTCCTTTCAGGCAGTATTAGAGAGAGATAAGGTCTTCCCTCAGCCTCCTTTTCTCCAGGCTAAACAACCCCAACTCCTTCAGAAGCTCCTTGTAAGACTTGTCCTCTAGCCCCTTCACCAGTTTTTCTGTAATTCTCTGGACCTACTTCAGCAACTCATTGACCTGGGTGTGTAGCTCAGCTGGGAGAGCATCAGACTCCTAATCTGAGGGTCAAGGGTTCAAGTCCCTGTCCAGGTATGAAGCTTGCAAGAGTTGGGATGATGGTTGGACTTGATGATCTGAAAGGTCCCTTCCAACCTAGATGACTATGACTATGACCTCATTGCCTCTTGTGATGAAGGACCCAAAACTCTCCACCGTACTTGAGGTGGGGTCTTACCAGTGTTACCTGAGGTTGTCACAGCCTTGTTGAGCCTCATCACTTTGGCCTCGGGCCATAGATCCAGCCAGATAAGGAAAAGTGTGGCAGATACACTTCCTAAGTAAATATCTGCATAACTTTGCATAATACACCAGGAGCACAATTTGGTTTGCTATTTGGGTATTTCTTACACATGCAGTAATTTCATGTAATCTATACACTTCTGTTTCCTTGCTTTAGGAGCATTCCATGCCTTTGATAAAGATGGAGATGGCATCATTAAGCTTAATGTCCTGGAGGTAAACTGTTTTATTCCAATATTTCTAATACAAAGTCACAATACTAAATTTCAATTGTATTATTCATTGCACACATTCTCAAGGGAGCCCATGAGAGCTGGTCTGAAATTGTCATCTAAGTGTTAAGAATCTACAACATTTCTTTAAAATTTTGCTGCGTATTTTATACAGAAAATAACTTTATCCATGATCTCCCAGCAACAGCCTTAAGACTCCAGCTGTTGCTGACAGGCACAGCTGCAGACTCTTTGTGTTATCTTTGAAGTGCTTCAAAAAAACCTTTGAGGTTTTTTGTTAATGAGGTAATTTAAATCAAACATATTTCAGTTCAAAGCTGCCTTCTGAAAATGGAGTCTAACACATTTCTTTATCTTTTTCTAAATTTTACAAAGACAGCTTAGGAAGATTCAATTTAAAAACATGTCTTCTGCTAAGGGCATCAAATACAGAAAACCTTCACTTTTTTCAAGGCAAGAATAGGAACAAGAAGCCTGACAAAAATCCCCATTGCCAGTATGCTCCATACCAAGTATCATCAAGCAGCTGCCTTCCAGCTACAGAGATGGGGGTGTCTCTATAGAATTTGTTGGAGGATGCCAACAAATCTCTCTTAATTTAATTCTAACTCTTCTTTCAGTGGTTGCAGCTCACAATGTACGCCTAACAAAGGACCCAATGCACTTCTTCATCAAGAAAATGCTCAAGACATTTGTTCTGAATAAATAGCTCCATTCATCCCTAAGTGCAAATGAGAGCATTTCCTAATTACATGCTTCCCTCGCCAAGATACACAGCACATGGAAAGAATCCCTTGGAAAAAGACAACCATACCCCACTTCCTGATGCTTTCCTTCAGGCAACAGGGATTAATTTATTGATGACTGAATTCAGCTTTTTTTTTTTGTGGTAAGGACACGGAGCACACATTATTTTGCTTCTGCTGATGCCTGGAAAATTCTTCCCTCACGTGATGAAAAACTGTGACTGTATTTGTACTGTGTAAGTTAGAGGGGATTACTACCACCTGGTTAAAAGTAATTAATGCTTTGTCCTGCTTTTATACTGTCATTTCAGCCTCTTCATAATGTTGACTGAATGTTTCATGTGAAATTGTGCTAGATGATATTGTTATTATGCATCCCAATCAGATATGTTGTTACATGTTGGTTCTCTGCTATGCTAGAAATGTGGCACAACAGACATCAATACTCAGGCATAGCCTGGTCCAGTGTCCCACCAAAACTATCAGAGCTGAGCAATTTGGTATTTAGTCTTGCTTTTAGCATCAGCATAGTGCCTTAGTTATACACTGGGCATTTTAAGTTTAGTGTAACTGCATTCTCAGTAATATGAGAAAATTAGTTGCCATTCAAGACAGAAAACCTCTGTATATGCATACAAATATATGTATATTTTACTCCCATACTCCACTTTCACTCTTCCCAGGGTCCCATTTCTTTACAGTATTTCTTTACAGTTCCATCAGCAACTGGCTCTAGTGAAGATGTGCTTACTGCAGGAGGACTGGACTAGATGACCTTTAAAGGTCCCTTCCAACCTATGATTCTGTGATTTCTTTATTGTAAGAAGCGACTTGCAACAGAATCAGTCACTGTGTTAGCACAAGCACTTTGGGAAGATTATAAAAAAGTACCAGTGTAATTAGTTTAATTAACAAAAAATAAAATCAAATGGATTTTGGCCAACTGTATAGAGCTGTTCTTTGCTTTTAGTTTGAACAGAGGAGGATGAAACACTGAGAATGCTCCCATTGTTCTCCTGAATCTACAGCCACTTTTGGAGTTTTATGGCAAGCATGCAGTGAGTTTAATATCTTAAACACTTACTGTTTGGCTCCTTTGATGCTTAAAAAAAACCCCCAGTGCTTGAGTATGGAAGCTTCATTGTTACCAGCTTTAAAGATGACAGCTTTTCAGAACTGGTGAATATAAAAACTGAAGTGTGAATATAAAAGATGGAGTGTGAAGAGACCAGATTTCATTAGAGGAACCTTCTGTTTAGTTCTGTACCCGTGAAAAGCAACAAATCAATTCACTAATGAAAAAAAGCATAGTAAAAACCAATTGTAACATCCACTGAAAGGTATTCTGGTAAGTAGCATGTTTAACTGGAAGGTCCATAGAGGCAGGAAACTTTCTTATTATAAATGTTGCATTTTTCCTGCTACGTAAAATACTCTCAAAGAGTAACAAAATGCTATATTTTATCTAAAGAGGAGTTATTCTCCTTTAGATGCAAACTTTTTAAGCCAAATCATATTTTTAAGCTGACTGGCTCTAAGCTTGACAGTCTCAATGTGAGTCCTGCTAAGAGCTTTTCCCCTCCTGCAAAGGTCTTTCGCCATGCAGCAAGACCACAATTCATTATTTAACACTAGGCCAATATAACAAACACAGTTAATCCCTGCTCTACACAGTCTTCAACTAACAAGTTTTTATGTGCTTAGAAAAGAAAATGAAAACAAAAATAGTCTCAAACCAGGCTTTAGATATGCAGTACTACTTTTCATGCAATGTTAGTCTGTTAAATTTCACAAAGAGTCTGCCTTCCAAATTTATTGCACTCTCTGACCAGAAGTATATAAAGAGTCAAAACCCTAAGATGCAAGACTAGAGAGGATCTCATTAGTAGCTCACAAGACAATGCCTCAGTTCTTCAGTTGCCTCAGGAAGAAGCAAGTGGCCAACAGCAAAATCTACAACAAATTCCAGCTGAACAAGAAAGAAAAGTCCCCACAGGACTTGATAGCAAATCCTTTTAAGATATCCTCAGGACAAAGCAGCTCAGCTTTTTCCTCTGAAACATCTATTTTCCTGCTTCTTATATTTTAAGACTCTTAAAATGGATATCTGCAATGACCTACAACATAGCAGAAGACAGCACTGCTAATGCTTAATTTCAGCAATCCAGATGTTTCAGGAAGGACGGATAAGGAAATATGGATTACAACAAAAAGAATTCAGGTTCCACAAACTAAACAAGCCATCAGAAATGCAAATACAGAAATTCCACAATCATTTCATGGGCTTGTCCTCAGGACACACTTCCATGCTTTCACTTAAAGAACAGTCCATGAAAGACTGTTCTCACATTTTCACACACTCTCTTCTTGTAGTTCAAAAAAACCCAAACAAACAAACAGAGAAAAACATGAACACCAATATTTTTTTGAAAGGTTAAAATACTCATAGAATCATAGAATAGTTTGGGTTAGAAGGGACCTCAAAGATCATCGAGTTCCAACCCCCCTGCCATAGGCAGGATCACCTCCCACTA
>VZTY01016835.1:3968-17260 GCA_013400935.1 Turnix velox | reverse complement strand
TGTATGTCTGTGTGTCTGTGTGTGTGTGTGCGCGTGTGTCTGTGTGTGTGTGTGTCTGTGTGTGTGTGTCTGTCTCTGCGTGTGTGTGTCTCTGTGTGTGTGTGTGTCTCTGTGTGTGCGTAAGGCAGGATCAGCCCAGCTACAACCCTCCCCCCGGACAGCAGCTTCTGTCAGGGGGGTGTCGGGGCGAGACTTTCCCTCTTTGCCCTGGGCAGGGCCAGGTTCCTGTAGCTGAGGCTGCTCAGTGCCGTGTCCAGCCTGGCCTTAAACACCTCCTCCTCTCCTTGGTCCCCTTTCATTTCTCCATTTTCGCTGATGATTCTGGGTGCATTTTAATAATGAAAAATCCCTTCTAATTGGTTTGTGAGGTGTCCTGTACCAAAGCTGAAATGGAGAGGTAGCTGGGTTTTACTTGTGCCCTATGGAAAGCTGCTGCCTTAGGCTGCTGGTCAGTCTGCATGAAACAATCTTGTGTTCCGCAAACAAAGCAGAGACATCCCTGGGGATTTACTTTTCTCACAGAAGGGAGTGACAGGGAGAGTGCAGTGAAAGTGAGAGTAATGAACGGCCGCAATTAGCGCCGGGCACAGGCAGTCGCTGCCAGTGCCACCCGTAAGGGAGAGGTGACAAGGCTCCGCCGAGCGGGGCCGAGACAGGCCTTGTGGAGCTCCACGCCTCCACCGCCAAACCGGACACGTGCAGGGCGCGGCGGAGGCGTCAGGGCCGGCGGCGAGAGGCGGCGGTTCCATCCCGGGAAGGCGGTGCCGAGCCCGGGGCTGTTCCGGACGCGTCCGGCAGGAGGCGCCAGAGACCGCGGATGACACGGGGCGGTCCCAGACGCGGCCACCAGGGGGCGGCAGAGGCGCGGCGGGGCCCCGGGAAGGCGGGACCGGGCTCGGGTGGTTCCGCCACGCTCCGCCCCCGGACCCGCCCCGGCACCGTCTCCTCGGCCAGGGCGGGGACGGAGCCGCTCCGAAACCGTCCACCGACCGCTCCGGCGAGAAAGATCAGCCCTTCGCCACATCCCTTATTTGTCCCCGAGGCCCGGGTGGAGCCACCGAACCACTTGCTACGGACCAATCAAAGAGCTGAGGAACGACTGCTCATCCTCCAAATGCCGGGATGAAAACGACGTGGGAGCAGAGCTCGCCCCTAGCACGTCCCGTCATCACTTTCCTCCCGTCACCCGCCACCAAGAGCCCCGCGGGGTGTCTGCCTCAGACCCGCTGCCAGGACTCGGGCCGTGAGCCGCTGCCTTTTCCGTTCTGGCCGCAGAGAGATGATGGAGAAAACCTTCCCGCAAAGAGCCGCCTTTGCTTTTTTCATTTGCTGGTTTGACGGGACCTGCACATTTCCCTGACAAGCTGCGGGTGGAGGGAGTGCGGGGTCCCCAGAGCTGCCCTCCCCCAGCAGCCCCTCTGAGGGTCCGACCCAGGTCTCTGGTGGTCACATGTACCGAGAGCTTGCCCAAAGGTTTTGTGGCTCAGCCCAAACCCCCCCTTCCCACCCCATCCCTTGGCAAACATCCAGCTGAGGCCGGTGTTAATAGCTGAGGTCTTTATTTAAAGATTTTTTTATATACAGTAAAAGTGTCACAGATAAATCTGCAACGATCAGACAAGACAAATGTAAATCTCTCTCAACAATTAGCAGCTTAAGATCTATAAACTACAGTGTTATGTTCACAAGTGTCATTTCTGTACTTTTTCAACCCGTGCAAGTGAGTTTTGTTTTTTTTCTTTTTTTTTTTTTCGCTTTATTTCGTTTTACACTTTTTTAAAACACACTTACAACTAAGTCAGTTCCTACCACGATTCCACCCTGGCACACACGACACAGACACACGGGGTTTCATCTTTAGTCACATTCAGAATTCACTTAAAAACCAGCAAAATGATCTCCAACCCCTTCTTTATAGCTTGGCCTCTTTTGTTACAACGCTGCTTTTTTTTTTTTTAATCTAAAAAAAAGTTCTTTTCAGTACAGCTGAAAAACAGGGATTCTGTCCCAGTGCAACACTCAGAGAACTCAGCATTTAACCTGGACATTCCCCAACTACTCACGGGGCTGGAATAAACCAGGGAAATAATCGCTGTGAGCATGCTTGGCCTCACTCCAACTCAGGAGGCTGACGGAAAAGAAGTTCTAACATTTAAAATGGTTTTTGTATCGAGATGGATCGCAAAAGCAAAGGGGGGGAGAAAAACTGCAGAGAGTTCCCAGGCTGAGCTAACACTGACCCCTGCAGGCTGCCCTTTTTGTTCTCAAATCGTTTTGCTTCTGAACCTGAAGGGTTTTGGGGAAGTTTGTGCAGCTCAAAGGCGGCCACGACAAGGTTCAGAGCAGGGCTGGGCAAGCAGAAGGTGCTCACTCTCACACACACCCGCGACCAACCACAGGGGAAGCAGCTTTAAAGCCAGAGTCACATTTCCAACAACATCATCATGGTTAAGCATCAGAAATCATCACATCCCCCCTTCCAAGTGAACCCCCCAAGGTTCTGCTGAGACAAAAGGCAAAAGAAGGGGGTGCAGATGCAGCATGGGGACATGGCACTACTGCAGGTGGCTTTTGGAATGGGAGGAACTGTTGAGAGAGGAGACAGACAGACAGACACTGCCCAGACCCATGCACACACAGCCTGCACCAGTTTTGAGGTTTCTCTCAAGTCTCCTGGCAGAGCAGCAGCAGCTCAGTGCAGAGAGCTCACAGCTGAGACATACAATGGAATTGAGGTGGGAAAGTGAAGAGGAATTAAAGCTTCCTTCTAGTACAGAGTCCAGACCCACTGGCTTTCAACTCCTTCCTGCTCTGACCCTACCATGAACAAAGCCAAGAGTGATCAGAGCTGAGAAAAATAGAGATGGAGAGGCCAGGCTTCAGAAAGAAAGGCAACAAGAGGTTTCCAATGTCCTGCCCAGTCAGTTCTCACTGCTCCTCACACCTGTCTCTGCCAAAGGCCAGGGGAAGCTGAGGCTGCCCAGGTGGTTGGGATGGGCTGCAGGGCACTGAGAGAGGTTTGGCAGTGCCAGGGGCACCAGGGCTGAGTGAGGGGATGTTTGTGCCCCCTGCTCTGGCTGCAGCTCCCAGCAAAGGGGCATTTTTGGCTTGAGTGGGTTGTAATTGGCAATTAGAGGAGCTGCTCAGAGCACACAGCCTCCCAGGGCTGCTGGGAGCCCCAACAATGAATGGTCTCTGGAGGACAGAGGGGAAAGGAGAGGAGGTCCCCTGCAGGAGCTCAGAAAGCCTCAAGGGGGTTCATCTCATTGGAGGGAAGTGCTCCAAACCTGGAATTTGCATCAGGGCATAAAGCCCCAGGGTTGTGTGAATGTGCCTGGATCTATGATGTTCCAAACACTCACTGCTATGGTCTGGACTGGTTTAGGTCACTTGGGCACCATTTGGTTCCTAGAGGGAACTTCAGCCTGGAAGGAGGTAAAAGAGTAAGATCTAACTGAACACCACAAACGGTTTTGCAGACAATCCTGGAGCCTTTCTGTATTTCATGGAGAGGGAAGGTGAGTCTTGGCAAACAGCTGAGTGAAGGCAGACTGTGGGGCACAAAGGTGCAGCCACAGCACCAGGGCTGTGGAGTCAGGTTTGAATCCCACAGTTCCTTTAGAGCCTCCAGAAGGTGCCAACCCCCAGCCCTCAGCTGGTTGGAGGAGGAGGAAGAGGATGCTCCCTGTGGCAGTGCCCACCTACAGCAGAACTTTGGTTTAACTTCTTAGGGATTTATTTAATCATTAAATCAGAGCTATCTCTGAGACTGTCATCCTTCTCACCAGGCTGTTGATTTGTTATTTCTTTCCTTAAAAGAACCCGTCTTTTCCCTAGGAAGGGATGAAGAGAAATTCCTCATTCTTAATCCCCAGGCCAGGAATGAGAGATAAAGGGAAAACAAAGAATATAAACACAAAACTCCTTCACATCTGGAGAAAGAAAAACAGAAAAAAGCCCAGCAGGACAAAGGCAGATGGAGAAGATGAAGAGATGTTTCTCATGATGCTGCATCAGCGTGCTCAGGACAGACAGGCCATGGCTGGCACTGGAAACCACTCTCTGCCCTCCTCAAAACTGTTTCAGGACAAACATCTCACAATTATTCACGCATTTCTTCATTTAAAAACATCACTTCTTTATTTAAAAGGAAAAAAAAAAAAAAAACAAACCACAACAACCCTCCCAACCCTTTCCAAAAAAACCCCCAATAATAATAATAATAATTATAATAAAAAATCCTATTAGAAACAATAAGGAAGCACTGAGAGTTTGAGTATTACACTCTTCAAGTATGCTGTTCGGATTCTTTTTAGATCTGTGAATATACATACATTAAAAAAAACCTTAAAAGTGCGACCAAGGGCTTCTGCTTGAAGGAAAGCATTTCAAGGACAACTCCAAAACACAGCAGTGGGGCACGTGTGTGTGTGTGGGGCAGAGCCAGCCCCAGGACAAGTCCCCCCCCTGAGCCTCAGTCATCCCCACGCTGCTCATCTTCATTTGCTAAGGAAGAAAGCAGTGAGAATGCTCGGCCATGGAATGTGAGCAGAGTTCCCAGTAGGAGTTTAGTGTTGGGGGTTTGCTGTGGTACCGTGGCTCCAGGCTGTGCCCATCGCACACCCACCACCTTCTCTTCCTCCTGACAGGCTCAGCTCAGTAGTTCAAGCTACAATTCAAACTGCCCATTGGTAAGCTCCACATTTCCAACGTTTGTTTTATTTCTTTTGTACACTTAAAGAACCTTAAAGGTTTGCATCCAAAGAGAACCATGCTACATTAAAAATGATCCAGGTTTCTTGCCAAAAAAGAGTTCTTGAATAAAATCTAAAAAATACTATTGCAATGCGTCTCGCAGAGAAAAAATGTTATTCCTAAATGTAAACAAATTCACTCGTTCACTTTAAACCTTGGGGCCAGGAGTTGCTGACTAACCTTTGCCAGGTGTGCTCGCTGGGAGGAGGAGGAGGAGGAGGAAGAGGAGGAGAAGGTCCCCGCCGCCATCATCTGGGGGGGGACAAGAAGCGTTCCAAGTAGCCGGTGATGGCGTCCCAGTGCTTCCACAAAAAGGCAATGAAAACCACCACAAGTAAAGTGCTGAACGTCCTGTTGCGGGTCTTCATGAGGGGCACCACGCAGTTGGCCACCGTGGAGACGAAGACGAGGAGGACGGCCATGACGGCCAGCAGGATGTTGATGAACTTCCCCAGCAGGTTCCTGGCCGTGGCGTTCTCCAGCCCTTCCAGCTGCACCACCTGCTGCTGCTGCTGCTGCAGCTCCATCTTGGAGATGCGGGTCTGGCAGGCTTCCAGGGCTTCCTGTGGGCAACAACACATCACTGGGTGGCCAGTGTCCCACAGCACCCATGGCTCTGACCTGCAGGGCTGGGCTGGGCTACCCTCCCCAGGCCTGAGTCACCTCCTTCTGCAGGACGTGAGTCACCAGAGCCACAGCAGGGGGGCAGAGGAAGCCCTCACAGGACAAAGGTCTCCTCTGACCTGCAGTGAGGTGCCACCTCATGGGGGCTGCCCATGAGCAACCCAGAGACTGACTGAACTGCCTCTAGCACAAGGCAAAGCAGAAGGGTAAGGAAGGAGGACTAGAAACAATGGATATAAATTAGAGGGGGATAGATTTAGACTAGACATAAGAAAGAAATTCTTTACAGTGAGAGTGGTGAAACACTGGAACAGGTTGCCCAGAGAGGCTGTGGATGCCCCCTCTCTGGAGGTGTTCAAGACCAGGCTGGACAAGGCACTGAGCAGCCTGGTCTAGTGGGAGGTGTCCCTGCCTATGGCAGGGGGGGTGGGACTCGATGATCTTTAAGGTCCCTTCCAACCCAAACTATTGTATGATTCTATGAACCCTGCACAAAACACCTCTCAAAGCACTGCTGACCCAAAGCAATTGCTTTCAGACCTTTTCTCCAGGCTGAACCTCAAGGGGACAGCCCAAGCTGCAGCACAAGGTGGGACAAGAGAAGGGCTTTAAAGCAAAGAATGCAACGAGACCTCTCTGCTCTCAGATACAAACTTAGAGTGGTTCCCTTAATCCTTCCTCACAGCTGCTTTTCTCAGGTCTGGGGGCCCACTGTGGGTCCATATGTGGCCAGCAGCCCCCCTAAAGGCTGTGTCACTGCCCTGCTGTGGCACCAGCCCCTGCTCTCTACCTTCTTCCCCTGCTGAGGAACTGGCTCAGAATTGGCAAGGTCACACTAAAACTGCAGAATCATAAAATGAAGATGAGGAAAAGCTGTTCAAAAACCTCCATTTCAATTTAACTTTTCAACTGTCCTTCTTCCTGCCCTGTAGGACTGCAGAGGAGAACAAGACCCCAGTGTTGTCACACCCCCCAGGGAACCCCCCTCTTCCCACTGTCCACAGGAGCCAATTTCTTTCAGCCCTGGCCTAAAGGTCGTTGTCACCTGTTACATTTCTCTGCCATTGCATCACAGGGAGGTCAGTGACACGAGGTGAGGGCTCCTTTCCATCACAGCCACAGGAGCAGGGGGCAAACTGTCCCCTCCTGGGGCCACAGCACAGCTGAGATGGCAGCTGATCCCTGTCTCCTCTGCTGCCAACCCCAGTAAATCACCTGCCCAAGGCTCCTCAGGGGCACCACAGGGGGACCTCTGAGCTGCTCACACTCTGTCTCGTGCCCACCAAGCCCTGCTGTGACACTGCACAAGCTCTGAGAAGGGAGGGCAGAACTCTCTGAACTCTGCTCACATCAGACCCAGGTCCCTCTGACCACATCACCTCTGCTCCCACAGCCTGAGGAAACTTCTCTTTTAAAAATGGCTCCTTATTTGGGCAAAACCACCAGAAAGAGTTTTATCCTGACCCTGGATACCCACAGCCATTTCTCCTTACACATGTGGTCATTGCTCTAAAATTAGTGACACAGAAAGACACATGGGGACAGGTCACTGGGAAGGACACCATTCCAAGGCACAGGGGTGACAGACTGAGCTCTGCACACCCAGCACAACACCAGGACAAGTGGGTGCAGGATCCCATCTACTACAGCTTAAAATGCCCTCTCTGGAGCAAGTGGTGAGATCCCTTTGGAGAGGAAGCCGCCTGATGGGTGACCCAGGGGACACCCAAGGGACAAGGCCTTTCAGAACTCACCAACAGCAGTAGAGTAGCAGGGATTGCCAGGGCTGAGTGAGACAAGTGAAGGGTGGTGGGGACAGCAAGGGGAGGCCGTGTCCCAGGCTGTGTCACATACCTGGATGTCCCGTGCCCTCTCATAGGACTGGTAGGCAATCTTTTCCTCCATGCTGGCCAACTCCTGCTTCAAATTGAGGATCTCATTCTGGTGGAGCTCTGTCAGGTCATTGAGCTGCTCTTCCAGCCTTTCACATCTGGAAATGACACACACACAGAGTACAGAAGCTTTTGAGAGAACACAATGGCAAGGTCACATCAGGAACAGCAGTGATGGACATCATCAACCCCACTGAACACTGAGGTGGCTTCTTCAGCTCCTACAGCATCACATAAAGTCCCTCTCAGCCTTTTGCCAGGGCAGGTACCAACAATCCTGTTTCTGGTCCAGGGAAAAACACACCAAGTGGTTAAACTACAATTGTCAGGTGATGCAAGAAAGCAAGGACAGCATCAGAATTTGTTAATCCCCAAACTCCTGTTTACACCCAACAGTTCCTTTCTAATGCTGTCAGCCCTCAGGGATTTCCACCTACAACGGGAACAGGAACTGGCATAAAAATGACCCAGAACTGAGAGGTGCTGGTCCTGCCTGATCCTCACATGCCAGGTCACATGCAGGTCTTCCACTTATTTTTTCCTTTATCTCTCATGAATGATTCAGTCTAACTAGTAAATGTCATCATATTATTTGTAAGGCAGGCCCATGAATCATTAACCTGCAGGCTTATTTTTCAGTTTGCCACCAGTGAATGGTCTGGGAGCCATCCTGAGCAAGAGCTGCCCAGAGCACCCAGGTCCAACAGCTGAGAGCTGGGGCTTCATCCTCCTAGAGGGAGTTCTAACTTCACTCCAAAGCTCCTTGTTATTTTGCATTTAATTGTTAAGAACTAAGACAAAATTCTCACATTATTTTTTTTCTAGCTTTTTAATGCCTCACAAGCTAAACATCCAGAAACTGTAGGCCTAAACCAGCCTTTAATAAAATCCTGGGGGTTTATTTCTAACTGAAAAGTCTGAAGAGAGTTTAGTTTGTCAGTTGCAGTGCAGCTGTGCCCTGCAGCAGGAGCAGTGGGACACAAGGAGTCCAGGCAGGACAGTGGGAACTGGTTTCCCAGGAACAACCAGCTGCAGAGGAGGGGAGAGCCACGTGGAGACAGGCTAATGAAGGAGCACAGGTAATTAATAATGTTGTTCCCACCCAAGTCAGAAACAAACCAACTTGCTGACAACCAAGACTCACACCTAAACCTGCTCCGAGTCCCCAAAGGCAGCACCAATTACTTGAAACATACTCAGCTTTTTAATATATTCAAAGTTCTCCAGGAGGTTTGATTACACAAAAAGGGACTCAAGCACTTGTGAAAACATCACAATTACATCTTTTAACCTCCTCCCACGTTAATGCCTTTCACAGAGCAGCTGTTGCCAGGCAGATCAAATCCTGTTCTCCAACAACAATTGTATTTTAATAACTTCAAACCCAGTTCAATCTACAGGAAACATAAGGAAACTCTGCAAAGCCACTCAGTCAGGAGCTGAGGCACGCCAGGAGCAGCTCTGCTCTGTGCCCAGATGCTGGGATGATGGTCTCAGTACAACTGCAGCTCTCACAGAGACACCCACACCCCTAAAAACCCCTGGAATCAAGTTATTAGAAGTGAAACAAAAACCCAGGGAAACTCCAACTAACCCAGGCTTATTTCTGAAATGACACTTCCACCATTCATCCATCTCCTTCTCACCCCTGTTCCCGTTATCTTCAATTTAGAAAATGGGGGTTTTTCCTCCTGTTTTCTGTTGGTGTTCAGTAGAGAAGCTGAGGGGCTTCCCTGCTGGAGGGTGGTTCACATTTAACCCAGAGGTACTGAACAAACCAGAGGGACAGGAAGGCTCTCCAGAGGGTTTGGATTATCCTCACACTTCTCACAACAGACCCCCAACTCATCTGTGAACACACTGACTTCAAAAATCAAATGCCACTTCATCTCAGTTACAGAAAATGCCTCATTAGACTCTGAGAATTACTTTTTTAATAGCTAAAACTGAAATATTCCCTTAAAATCACTTGCCTCTAGATTAACAAACACCAGCACAGCAAGTTTTCTGTGTAACAGCCCAGTGCCAGATGTCACAGACATCTCCTCCAGGAGCTGGGGATAAGGAAGGTGTCACCAGGAGCTGGGACATCTCCTCAACTTGCTCAGGGCTCGCTGTTTGGGAGTCAGGGAACTGATTTGAAAAAGGCTGAGAAACCCAAGTACAACCCTCTCACCTTTTTCAGAGTCTGAAGGCACTTTAAAAGGGCAGTTGGAAACACGGGGCTAAGACAGCCTGAGAGGGAGAGACTCTGCACTCAGTAAATGCTGACACACTCTGTAAGGAAAAGGAACTCCAACTAAACTGACACTCACACATCTTCTCAACACAGGGTGACTGGATCCCACACCTCTCTTCAACCACTGAGCTGCATCACAGAAAATCTCACCTGACTGTGAACACACTGACACAGAGCTTTCAGCAGGGTCTCTGCAGCCCCTCAGACCTCACAGCTCTGGCACCTTTGGACTGGTTTGTAATCAATCATGAGAACAGCAAGGGGGTCTGGGACTCCAGCACAAATCAGGCAAATCAAAGCACCAGCATCCAGCACTCAGCCCATGGATTACAAGAGGAGCAGAGGAGATCTCAACACCCTTTTTCCAAGGATGTGAGGCTTGGGAAGAAACCCAAACCCTTGGGCTGGCCACTCGCCAACTGTGTGAGCTCATGATTTCACCACATACAAACAGGTTCCTAAAGGGACACGCCAGATGAAAAATACTCAGCAGGAACTTTACTTCATCCTCAGCAGTACACAAAGTCCCTGCTCCCATCAGTAAACAACTGCCACCTTCCAGAGATGAGATAAGCTGGGGACATTTGGGCACAATGAGGCCAAGGCACTGCCACAACCTTCCTTCCTGCCGTCTCTATGGAGCTACCACTGCCATGTGCTGCCTCTTGGCACCACCAAAACACCACTGAGAAGTGACACCTCAGGACTGGGGACCAAGCACTGCTCACACCTCAGCACTGGGGACCAGCACTGCTCACATCTCAGCACTGGGGACCAGCACTGCTCACATCTCAGCACTGGGGACCAGCATTGCCCACATCTCAGCACTGGGGACCAGCACTGCCTGCACTGCTGAGGACAGAACCAGAGCAATGGCCCCAGAAGGTCCCTGTCCCAGAGCCCAGTGTCTCTGCAGATGGATGGGACTCAGGAGAGGGAGGGAGGAGATAGAGGAGGTGATGGCAAACCTGTGAGGGAAGCCCCAGCTGACAAACAGAAAGTGCACCAACACAGCAGGAGAAGAGATGAGGTGAGAAAGGAAATGGACAAAGATGATGTGAGGAACTGCAGCAGCACCCTCTTTGTTCCAGCTTCCAGGTATGGCAGACACTTCTGCTCTACAATCAAAGGCTTCCAAAATACTTCCTATTTTGAGCTCCAAGTGAACTTTGGGCTTGTTTTGAAAAGTTTCCCAGAAATAGAGCAAAGTTATGGAGTATTTATAGCCTCTTAAGCCAGTTATGATTAATTTGAATCCCCAGCCTCCCAGTTCCAACCACAGCCTCCATTCCCCTTTTCCCAGGAGGAAGAGGAGTTTTCAGACAGGGAAAGAGCTGCTTGCCTTGGCTTACACCACATCACCTCCCCTGCTCAGGGGGATGCTGGCTTTGACCTCCCTGATGTTTAAAAACACAAAATCCACCCAAAGGAAGCTGGATTTGTAGCCTAAATCCTTGTGCTGTGACTACCCCGAGCTCCTGCTCAGCCGAGTCAAGGCTTTGGTGTGGTGTCACTGCTCCTCTCCAAAGGCCACACCTTTGATTAATTTACATCAAGATTCCTTGTGGCAGCTCTTAATCACTATCTTTTCAAGCACTTATTGGCCCAATGAAGATTGTTCCAGAAGCCCTCCATGTCAGGCTACCCTGGCTGGCAGTGAGGCTCGGGGAGGGTTAACGGCACCTGAGAGACAGGACTTTGCACCATAAATCCAGGGAATAAGGACCTGGGGTGGTGAAGACTCTTGACCAGTCCCCACTGCACCCCACTGCACTCACAGGCAGTGCTGGCACACAGAGTTACAGCCTGAATGGGCACTGCTGTGTGTGTGAAACAACAGCCCACACAGGCAGAGACAAGAGGAGCCCTCTCTGCCGGGGAGCTGAAGAGCTCCCTGTGGCTTCCTTGTGTCAGTTGATGACAATGAGGCACCAGGAACCAAAGCTGCTGACTGCAGGCCTGGCTCCCACTGCCTCTGCTGCTCTCTGGGATCCCACCACTCTCAGCCTTTCCAAATGTTTTCCCAATGACCTGGCACCAGCATGTCTACAGAGCTGTGGGGCACCTGTGTGTTGTGGTGGCAGCACAGCCACACACACACTGCCCACAGCTCACAGGCTCTGCCTCATCTGGCCATCAGCAGCCCCATGACCTCCATCAGTTACAAAAGCTGAGTTCAAGAGTTTTATTTAGACTGCTGGCCACACCTAGCCCCTATCTCTTGTCTCAGCCTCCAGCTTTGCAGGATTTTTGAGGGCAAAGCACTGTTTGGATAACAGCAGTTTCATCAGGGTACTTATCTGTGACCAAGACAATGGTATTTACAGAAGAAAAAAGCTCTGAGGGCAAAAATCCTGAGGTTTCCCGCTCCCACTGCCCACCTGAATCAAGCTGCTGAGAACAAAGGCTGAGCCTGACCACCCAGATTCTGGTGCTCAACTCAGAGTGCTGAACCCCAAAGCCAAGGGCAGAAGTACCCACCTGTACCTCTCCTCCTGCAGGGTCTGCATTATCAAGGAGTAATCCCTCTGGTAACGAACCTTCAGATCCTCAAAGGACTCTTCCAGCCTGGCCTGTGTCTCTCGAATTTCTTGAATCTCATGCAGTATTGCATCAAACCCTGAGCTCTGCATATCCAGCGTGTTTGTTTTGGAGCCAGAAGCTCCCACGGGGGCCCCCGTTGTGCTGTTGGCTCCCACTGAGCCTGAGGTGGCACTAGAGCAATCCTCTTCGCTGCCATACTTTGGGCTGGACTGAAAGTTCTGGATAACACCTAGAGCCTTGCCTCCTGTCACATCTTCCTGCCCTTCTTCTAAGGAATCTTTCAGGTTGGCGATGTTGTCTGCGCTCCCAAACTTGTTCCTGATGAGGGAGGCGATCTCCCGGGGCTTGGAAACCACAGCTCCTGCTGCCGAGTGGGTGGCCTGGGAGAAGCTGGACAGTCCCCCTTTCACACTGTCCACGACCCCCTCGCTGAAGCCAGTCACTTTGGCTCCAACATCTTTCAAGCCCTGGTGCATATCTCTGAAGACATCCTTGGGCTGCCGAGGGATCCCATTCTGCTCAATCTCCCGCAGCTTCCTGTGGTAGTGCTCGAGTTTCTTCTGCAGCTGCAGGATGGTCTGGGCTGACTTTTGATTCTTCTTCTCAAACACTTGCTTGATGCGGGCACTCTGCTGCTTGTCGGCGTTGTTGGCCAGCTTCAGGTACTCGGCCACGTTGTCATCGCGGGCTGTCTGCTCGATTTTGATCTGCTCGGTCAGCTTCAGGATCTTCTGCTGCAGGTGCGTGATCGCCACCTTTGTGCGCTGAGGGTCCGGGGTCCCGTCCACGGAGTCGGTGTTGATGCTGCCATCCGTGCTGGAGGCCACGGCACTGGAGGTCTGGGCGAGGCTGCTCACTTCCAGCCGCTCGATCTGGGCAGGGAGACACAGAGACACAGAGGTGAGTGCTCATCACCAGCTTCAGCACACCAAACCTTCCCCTCCTCGCACCAACTGGCTCCACAAGTGCACGTGATTCAACACAACTTCTTCTTTGTACCGACCCACCGAGCTCTGCCTGCTTTACTTCTAGAAAAGCTGAAAAAAACCCAAACCCCCAAGCAGCTGAGCCCAACTTAATGCCCTCAAACAACCAGGAGAACTCAAAGCACAAAGAGAGACGGGGCACCCCAGTACAGCCGGGGAGCTCTGCGGAGCTCTGCTGGAGCGTCAGCAGCTCCATCAGCCGGCCGGGGGAGATGGGAAAGGGGGACGGGGAGTGGGAGAGCAGCCCAGCAG
>VZTY01016834.1:166-10322 GCA_013400935.1 Turnix velox | reverse complement strand
AAAGAGAGAAAGAAAGAAACAAACAAACTCTATCTCCAACTAAGTGGGGAAGGCAATATATGACCTCTATGGCTCTATTCACAGCTCAGCAGTCCTGCTTCAGCTTCTGAAACAAGAAATCACTGCAGAAAGTGTGTACCAGTCCCATGAAGAAAGCTCTCTTCTGGAAAAGAAAATGTCCTCTAACTCTTGATCCCCTTGACTATTTTTAGGCTTTTTTTACATTCCAGACTAACTTGGAACGAGGACTACTTGAAGCATATTTGTGTCACCAGACAGAAAAATCAGGTTATTTCTGTCCTCAGGCAAGCTCAGAAGTGGTGCAGCCCATGGCAGGGCACACACCAAGAACATCCTCACACCTTTGGCCCCAACCCCAGACAGTTAAGCCACTCCAGGCTGTGCTCTCTGTGCCATCCAGTGGGGCTGAGGACCATTTCCCCTCCCACAAGCAGAAGGGCTGATTGGTTTTACAAAGTCTTGTACACTCTTGCATTTCCTTGATGTATCTGTTGAATTGAACTGACACTGCCCATGTTGGTGTCATTGTGCAGGTGTGGATTGATGCAGCCACTCAGATATTTTACTCCTTAGGAGCTGGATTTGGTGTTCTCATTGCATTTGCCAGTTACAATAAGTTTGACAACAACTGTTACAGGTAAGACAGCCCATTCTTTGATTGCTGCTTCACATTTACTCTATTTTATTCTAACTGCACTTGGATTAAGCTATTGTTTTGCCTTCAGTCATTTATTAATGGTGGTCAGTCCTGTATGAACACAGAAATCAACCCAAATCCTGAAACACTGTCTTCCCTACTCAAATTTTAGCAACAGGAATCTGCCAAGTTATCTCCTGCAGGGCAAACCAGAATGGGATTAGCTTTGAACTTGAGGCATTGAAAACTGTGCCTTTGTGTGACTTTCAAAAAGTACCATCAAGAGCAAAAGATGAAATCTTACTGGTCAAGGAAGTAAAAGCAGAAGGATTACAGTTTCCAGCAGTCTGTGTCTTTTAAGATTGTATTTCTGGTATTTTTTGTGGAGCTGCATTTCAGGATATGCACTCTGAATCAAGTCAGTTTGTGTTTTGCTGAATTCAGGCTGGAGAGAAGAAAAGAATTCCTTACTGTGAGGGTGGTGAGACACTGGAAGAGGTTGCCCAGAGAGGTTGTGGATGCCTCCTCAACCCCTGGAGGTGTTTAAGCCCAGGCTGGATGAGGCACTGAGCAGCTTGGTGTAGTGGAAGGTGTCCCTGCCCATGGGATTGGAACTTGATGATCTTTAAGATCCCTTCCAACCCAAAACATTCAATGATTCTATGTTTACTTACTGCCTATTTGTGCATTCTTTGGCATCAATGATGGTCAGAGAGCCATGTCCTGTTTTCTAAAGGTTGTCTCCAGCAGAAGATTTTATACAAAACACTGCAGATTAGACATCCAAAGTTGTATGGTCTACTTAACTCCCCATTAGGTTTGGTATTAATAAGGAAAACTCACACATCTATCATAATACAATGGAATATTGCTTTCTAACAACAGCTTGGGACACAGCACACCACATATTATTTGACCTTTAAATTAAGCTGATTAATACAATCAGAAAAGCCAGCTTCAGAGCTGAAGGGAGCCCATGACAGACTGGGGAAGAAGGTTCTTCAGTGGGAACTGTGCTGACTGGCAGCACAATTTGCTAAAAATTTAATGCTGGGGTTGTCTGAAAATACTGTCAGGAATCTGCACCCAGAAACTGATAGAAAGGGAAAGGCTTTTTCACCTCAGGACATTCTTTTGCCACGCTACAGTTATGTGAGATGATGATGATGATGATGACAAAGACATTCATATCTTAATATTTAATATAGCTTCTCTGTTTTGTTTTTAATATAACTCAGTTTGATATCAAAAGAGTAAAGAGAAGTATGTAATTTCCCAGCATAGCATGCCAATAGGAAGTTTGATCATTAGGATAACTGCACATTTAGCATTTTCATGACAACCTTGCTATCTCCATCTCCTTCTCAAAGTGCATTTTTTCACCAGGCTCTTCTTCTCTCCATCACTAGGGATGCTTTGCTGACTAGTACCATTAACTGTGTCACCAGCTTCATCTCAGGATTCGCCATTTTCTCCATTTTGGGCTACATGGCTCATGAGCACAAAGTTAAAATTGAGGATGTGGCTACTGAAGGTAGGAAGTCAATCCAGGATTTGATTTTACCACTTTTTGTCCACCATTTCTTTGCAAATGTGTTCATATTCATTTAAGTCAGTGTGTGAAAAGCTCATGGAAGTGATGAGTTACATCTCTTGATGAAATGGGACCTCTAAGTGGTATGGATTCCTCTCACCTCTACTGCATGGAGGTTTCCCAACATCTCATCCCCCACAAGTTGCACTTCACATTATCTAGTGAAGATAACAGTGAATGCCATGGGTTGCTGGTTGAATAGATTTAACTTTCACTAGGAATCCTTTCACTAGGAGCAGGTCACATTTGATTTCAGTTCTTTGACTCTCTCACCACATCTGGGAGCCCACACAGTTCCTTCTCTCCAACATAGCAGCTAGCAAGGTTGTGAATCCCATAAAAGATAACCAGATATAGAAATAAATGGGATAAATTATTATAATATTTTAATACAAACCTGTCCTATGTACATTACCAGAGTATTTTGGGTGTATTTTTGGTATAATACAATTTTTGCTTTAACAGCTGCTCCCAATATGATGTGAAGTAAAAGTCCACTTAGAATTTATCACATTAAAATGAATGCTGAGAAAAATAATTTAATAATACTCATTTTCTTTTTTTTTTTTTAACATTTTAGGAGCTGGTTTAGTTTTCATCCTGTATCCAGAGGCAATTTCGACTCTTTCAGGCTCTACATTTTGGGCTGTGGTATTCTTCATCATGCTTCTCACTCTTGGCATTGACAGTTCAGTGAGTGCTTTTTCCTTCTAGCCTTGACATTTTTCCTTCACTGCAACTGGAGAGGATTAACCTTAAACAGGAGCTTTATTACATTTCAAAACAAACACTGTACATTCTCTGAATCTCTTTTAACAGTCACAACCCACACACCAACAGTATTGCTCCTGGCAGTGTATTTAAAGACTCCCAGTATTTAAGAGATTTAGGAAAAGATCAAATCCTTCTACAAGACAGAAAATAATTACACTTGGCTGCTTTTTTTCTGACCTTACAGATTATATATCAATAATTAATGCTATTAAAAGGTCAATATCACTGCATAGACTACTCCTACCCATGAACCTGTAGTGGGTTTAGGATCCCTACCTGCAAAACACATGCACAATAAGACATCAAGCAGAGCCTAGAAGAGATTTTTACATGTGCTGAGATGCATCCATCTGTTGAAGACAATGTCAGAAGGTAGTCTGGGTTTTTTTCTGCTGTTCTAAAATATCAAAGTCTCTTTTGTAGTTTCAAATGTATGGAGTTTATCTAGGAATTTATTGCTGTAATTGGCAAAATCACCAGTGTTCCCATTGCTTACAGCTTCAGAAAGATTCATCCATTTAAAATAACATTTTAGAGATGGAATGAACTACCTTGGAAGACAGCAAGAGTAGGAAGAATGAGGTTGCAGCAGGAAGCTTTGAAAATCACCAGCCAAAAGCTGAATGAGATCTTGTAGATTGAGCTGCAGAGGTCAGATGGAGGTCTAAATGTTTCCAAAGTGTTTAGATTTTTGGATTCCAGCCCAAGTTCAATTAAGTTTGTCTTCATAGACTAAGATCCAGAACTTTATTCAAAAGTTTGAGGTGAGACTGTATCTAAGTTTGAGGCTTGGCCATGGAAGTAACCATGAAGTGAGGAAAAGGAAGAGTTTAGCACAGTGACATAGAACAAGTGACAACTAGAAATTAATTAATTAATTAAAACATGCTTAGAAGTGTTCAGATTCAACAGAGTTAACTTTACAATAGCAGTGAATGCAAGGCAATGTAAAAAAAAAATCATTTCAGGATTTTAGATTAGAGAATAATCTTTTACTACAAGTAGAGAAAGATCTTTCTCATGGAGATAATTAAAATAGTGTAAACTAACAAATTGCAGCCATGTTTAGCTGTTTCACTCTAAAAGAAGGTTCTGCTTTTCATGTTTTGCACAGAATTTTTCATCATTTAGCAAAGAAATTCAGGTGACAGTATTTTTTATGGTGACCTTCTCATAAAAATAGTCACAGCAAGCTTCCTACATTGTGATTCCTCCAGGTCTGAAAAGAGTAACAGATGCAAATTGGAAGAGGGGAGATTTAGCTGGATTTAAGGAAGAAATTCTTTACAGTGAGGGTGGTGAGATACTGGTTGCCCAGAGAGGTTGTGGATGCCCCCTCAATCCCTGGAGGTGTTTAAGGCCAGGCTGGATGAGGCACTGAGCAACCTGGTGTAGTGGGAGATGTCCCTACCCATGGCAGAGGGGTTGGAACTAGGTGATCTTTTGGGTCACTTCCAACCCAAACCATTCTGATTCTAAGATTCTATATGACAGTTCCACACTATATTAGAAATCTATTAGGAATTTGCTTACTTAATCTGCCAGTTTTTCCCCCAAAGTATACCAAGACATGATGTTTTACCCAAAGTACTGTCTACTTATTGTTGGGTCTGCACAGCTCCACAGAGAATATGGCTGTTGAGCACTTGAGATCTGGTTCTCTGACTCATTTCTCTACCACAAGAAAATAAATTACACCTCACAACACCAGTTGAGATGTTAGAAATCATCCAGGGTTTGGAAACTGGTTACACCACCTGCTTTATGTTCATCAGTGTGTGTTTAGAGCAGTCAGGAGTGTTTAACTAGAGCTCTTGCCTTCCCTTCCTCAGATGGGTGGAATGGAAGCTGTCATCACAGGCTTGGCAGATGATTTCCACATTCTGAAGCAGCACAGAAAGCTCTTCACCTTTGGTGTTTCTTTTGGCACCTTCCTCCTTGCTCTTTTTTGCATCACCAATGTAAGTACGAGGAAAGTTTCCATTAACAAGCTACCCTGCACCTGAAAAAAATGAATGGGCTCAAGTGTCTGCTTTACTAATAGATTTTAACTCTTAAACATTACTTTTAGTCTTATCTTCATGAAGTTCTCTGCTTTTCTGCACCGGATCTGTTCCAAAGAACTGTTTGTGCAACTGTTGGGTTTGGGTGGTTTGTGTTTTTTAAATTCTTTATCATTAAATGGAGATGTGCTGATTTTTTATGTGGAAAACTGAGGATTTCAAGTGACCAGACCTTTAATCATCTGGTTGTTGCCATCTTGAAGGACTCAAACAGCACTCACTGCTTGTGAAAGATGTTTAGAATGATCATCTCCTCTCCTTCATGTGCTTCTTAACATTCCTTCACATAAATACATCTTATCTATTACTCTTAACACCCTGAGACACCAAAAACTTAGCCTGAACATCTATTATCTTATATTTAGCACTACCATTATCTGGATTATTTGCCTCATCAGGCTTTTTTCAATCAGAGGATGAGAATTCAGCAATCTAGGTTGAAGAGAGCTTCCATTTTTTTTTCTGACAATATCAAAATATGCCAGAAAATAACTGAAACTTGAGGTAACCACCACACTATACTGAACCTCTCACCTTCCAATATCAATTACTGAAATGGAGATAAGTTTATCAGCACCAAAGCTCTGTTTATACCATAATGATATCCCAGTAGTGTCACTCTAGTTTCCTCAATTTGGAAAACACTTGAGATGCTAAAAAATCTATATATTATTTACAATAATATATAATACATAATAATAATATAATATACCCTGAAACCAGGGTATCTCCATTGTTACCTAAAGAAGTGAGCTTGCCATTTCCTTATTCAAAGTTTCAACTGGAATAAAATTTCCTGAAGTACAAGATCTGAAGGAATTCAGTGGTGAAGAACCCAAACTGGTACCAATGGGTGCAAGTGCTCTGCTTTCAATGAGCTAAAATACTTCAAGATATCAGCTTAGCTCTAGCTTTTAAATAATGGCATCTGTTTAAACTTGAGTTCTTGCTATGAATTGGAATGCCCAAAACTGCCCAGATGTGTCCATATACACTGCTTCATAAAATTAAAGGAGAATATTTCTAATACAAAGAAAAATACATCACATTAATCTGAAATTTTGAGGCTACATCTTCAAAATAAGTTTCTTAGACAGCCACATTTGTCATTCATTGAGTTTGATAATGGAAGCATTCATTTAGAGCAGGTGTAGAACAAAATCAAGATGCCAACAAACCCCAAATGTCATTCAGTGAGCAGCAGCACAACAACCAAAGCTCATTCAGTTTCCAGAAAGTCCCCACAGAATTAAAAACCTAGACAAAGACTGAGTCCTGTTCTCTCTATTCTTGCAAATATGCACAGCTGTTTCAGAAAAAACATCTTTTTTTTAAGGAATTTTAGATGCATGAACCCATTTTTCCAGCATCATCTCCAAATTAAGATATCTGAGTTAAGATAATGCTTCTAGTAAAGCAGATTTCTGTTAACAAGATACTGAATTATTGAGATGATTCTGTTTGTAACTTTGTTTTGTTGCCTCCTTTTTTCCCCCCAATTCCTAGGGTGGAATTTATGTGCTCACACTTCTGGACACATTTGCAGCTGGGACTTCAATATTATTTGCTGTTCTCATGGAGGCAATTGGAGTTTCCTGGTTTTATGGTAAGTCTTTCTATTTTGCACTTGAAAAATCTTTTCTAAAATTCCAAGAAATCACCACACTTTATTATTTCAAGGGAAAAAAATCAAAAATCACAGCTTTGTGCATGTGAAACCACACCAAGAAAGGTTTTATACCATGATTTTTCCCCTGATTTATGAAGAGTCACAGGAATGCAGACATTTCCTGGGCCAAACTTTGAAACCCTGCTGAAAAACCAAGAAAAGTTCCTTGCAAAGGAGACTGCAGTGGGATGGGAATGTTGCTCCTTTTGCCAAGTTCTTTGCAGCTGTTCACACAGCTGATGATTTGCATTAGCAGGTTTATTTCTGGTGGTTTCAAAGCCTAAAGATGGACTTTCCAGCTCCTCCTTTCCATCATTTCCCTGGGGCCAACCTAAGTTTCCCCCAAAGGTACTTTGTTTTTAGAGAGTTATAATAATTCCTACATTGGTTTCTTTTTTTTGAGAAAATATTCTACAGATTTACTTGGTTGGTCTCTTCTCTCAAGTTGATAGATGATAGAACAAGAGGAAAGAGCCTCAAGTTCATAGAAAAATAGAGTTGGAAGGGACATTCAAAAGTCATCTGCAGTAAGCAGGGACATCTTGCATTAGATCAGGTTGTGCCAGGAGGGATTAGGATGGAAAATGTGAAAAACTTTTACACTCAAAGGATTATGAAGCATTGGAGGTTGAAGCACCATCCCTAGAGGGATTTAAGACCCAGGCAGACACAGAGCTCAGTTTAGGGATGGTTTTTGTCAGAGTTGAGTTGATGATTGGACTCAATCCATGGTCCCAATCCTATTGTCCATGGTCCATTAATTGTTGCTCACAGTTAAAAACTATTGGTGAGAGAATGGGGTCAAATAAGGACATAAACAGCCTAAAGCTGTTCAATCTGCACAAGAAACAGGTTTTGCTTTTAAGTTATTAATTCTGTCACCCACTAGAGGCATGGAGCTTGCAGATCATAAGTTCTCTCTCAAAATAATGCAGGCTAAAGATATCACAGACCCATCTTCAACCTCTGTGAAAGCCAAATTCAGAAGAGCAGCCATAGCTTAGCTTGGAAGCAGAGGCACAATGATCATCTGCTGCTGCTAAAGTAGAATTTCCTGTGCTATACAATAGCCAGGCTTTTTGTGTGCTTTACAGACCACAGGGTTAATCAGATTTTATTTATTGCACCTTCTGTCTTCCATCATCCTTTCTCCCTCCTGATTCCACATAAGCAGGAAAATATCTGTTCATTTCTCTTAAGCAGTTGACAGATGTTCTTACCAGCATAGCGTGACCTGTTGCTTTGCAAACTATTTATTACAGCCTCTGGTGCTGTTGGGACTGATTAAATCTTGTCAGGGCTTGTCTACCTCTTTTTTTTCTGACAGACCCCCCCCACTTACTTTCATGACCCAGCTGAATATTAAGCCAGCCTGAAGGCAATCATTGACATTTTGGCATAGATTAAAAAAAAAATGTTGGAAATTTTTCTTCAGACTACACCTATGGCCACTAACTGTGAAGTTTCTTCTTTCAAAGGCCACCAGGATCTAGAAGAGAAGGAAGAGCTAGTTCAGATGTATATTAGACTGGCATCTTGGTACCATTTTTCCTCTGGTGCAGTCCTGATTTTATCTCTCTGATGAATAATCTCAGTAAAACCAGACACTTCTCCCAGTGATCCCAAACTGCTCTTTGATTTCACTTTTAGAAAACCCCCAAATCAATCAGATTTTAATGTGAGCATCTCCCTGAATGACTTGAATAATCTCCTTATCATCCTCATCTGTATTCTCATTGCTTCAATTTATTTATTTCCATAAAATATCCCTCAGACTGACATTTCAAACCAAAATGTGCATTTATTTAAAAAAAAAAGTGTTTGAATTGGCAGAAGAGAAAGAAATCACAATTCTTGGGTAGCTATAGTGTTTACCAGTTCAGAAATTCCACTGAAATTCTCATCCTTGGGTTCAAAGTATAAATTCATCATAAATTAATATAGTAATTATAGTAATAAATTACATAAGTAATAGTTCATCCTAAATTCTAAGCCTCTCACCTGTTTTTCACCAGAAAAGCAAGGAGATTATTTATTCTACAGAATACACAAAAAAGGTAGATTATTTCAAGTGGAAAAAACTAAACCCTGCAGGTACCATCACCTTTAGCTATTGTTGCATTCTAGTTTATGTTCTTAGGGCAGATATTTGAAGATATATAGAGTTGAAAAAGCAATCTGGCTGCATGGACTGCTCCCCCTTTTCAGCACAAAGCACTGTTTGAGCTCTGGGTATGTCTGTTTGGAAACCTATGAATAAAAAAATTTATTTTTTGAGCTATCTAATCCCCCTCTCTGAGCATCTTCTCGATGATAAATTTCACCCAGTGTTCAGAGCAGTTGAAATTCAGTCACTTTAAAGTTCACAGAAAGCACTGCAAATAGAATTAGATTAAATTTAAAGACATTTGCAGATCCTTTTGGCTACTTTGCTCTACCTGCAGATAATAATGGAAATCAGAGACCTTTACACACTCAAATTTCCAGACCTTTTCAATATGTTACACTCTGGCTGTGTGTGAAAGACCAACTCAAGCTTTCCTGCTTGTATCCTGCTGAACTGATCTACATGAAGAGATAAAATTCTTATGGGAAAATAGACATCCCTTCTAATAAATAAATATGCATTTCTGCTCTTTGCCTAACAGAGTTCAGGATTAAAAGTAAATTTCCAGAACATGTCAGGTATAATAACTACAGGGTAATAGTCTGATATGACAGGTTGCACTAGAGGGAACCTCAAGTCAGAGATTGTTTTCTTTTTAAATACAACAGTGAACCTTTCCCCCCTGTTTTTATACCATCATCTCATTCTAAAATATAGCACAGGCTGAGATGAATCTTTAGCAAGATACCTCAGAATTCCACATCCCAGCAGAATTGAATCAATAAGAAAAACTAGGGCAAAACTCCCATTCAAATGAAAGTTTTAGAGTCATTATAAAACACCTATTTGCATTTACATTATATTATTTCATGCCAAAAAAGTGTTGCAATAAACCCTGAAAGTGGAAAAGGTGCTATTGAAAGCTAAAGTCATTCCAGAAGCATGCAAGTTAGCATAAATTAATAGAATTTTTTTTAAAAAAATCTTTCTTTTATATACATACAGTAACCCTGATAGCCTTGTAGACTAGCCAAAATCAAGCCATTCATGTTTCTAAACCCATCTTCTACAATACTGGTACAATCAGCAAGACTTATTTTTTTCATTTTTGTCTTCTTGTAATGATTTTCATGTTTTTCCTTTGCTGGCTTAATTACTGCAGCAAGTCAGTTTCTGACTAATCCTATTTTTGACTCCCATGAGCAGATCATGTATCTTCTAAGGAATCTAGAAGAGCTAAACCACTAGATATTTAGATGCATCCAGAGGTATTGAGCAACCTGGTCTAGTG
>VZTY01016833.1:0-10937 GCA_013400935.1 Turnix velox | reverse complement strand
TGAAATTCCTGGTGCTGCATAAGCCTTCCCACTGTCAAAAAATTCAAAATTGTGTCAGTGACACCAGCTATGGAGCCACATAGCGACTGGTCTCCTTCCAATGTCATTTCCTGCTACTGGAAGGAGCAGGGAAAAAAAATAACCTGTGAACGAGATCCCTTCAATAACTTTCTGAAGGTTCTAAAGTTTTGATTGCCCTGGGCAATCAGCCTGAGTTACAGCCTCCTCTCTACCTGCTTGGAAAATAAGTAGCAACGGGGGAGTTAGTTCACAGAAATGCAGTGTAGTTAGGAAGCTTTCCTGTTTTTATGAGAACTATCATAGGCTTTTTACTGCTAATCATGTATTTCAAGCTGAGCTTTGCACCTATTTTCTTGGGTTTCTTTCTTCTGTTGAAACCTATAGAAAAGTCATACATATTATAGCCTCAATTCCTTTTTATGGCCTCAATCCCTTTTTATGTGAATAAGTGCTATTAGAAACTCAGCTAGCCTCACCTCAAGAGCAAGACTGCACATAGTGTGTGTTTGTATGCATGCATTGAGGCCAAGAGAGAAAAATCCATTTTAAAACTGTTTAAGAACCTTACAAATATCAGATAGTAAGAGGAAAATGTTTGTTGAAAAGAGTTTAATCATTGCACAGAAAGTGGCAAATTAATTTCAAACTGTAACGGTGCCATATTGAGCCCAACGAATTGAAGTGACACCAGAAGTGCAGTTAAGCTGGTCTAACAAATACTTAAATGCAGACAAGTACTATATCTTGTATTAATTGTTAACGTGTGGTCCATTCAACCATCATAAAATTCCCATCCAGGAATCCCCAGCTGGTTTATTTGCCCTTTTTTATACATATGCCAGATCACTGCTGTAGTCAGCACCACAGTTCCCTCTCTCAAGGGCAAATTCTTGCTGAAAATAAGCAGCAGCTCTCTCCTGAACAGAGCTATTGGAGTCATTGAATGGTGTATGTGGGATTAGTGGCAATGCCACTGGGAGTGCCCTCGATTCATCTCCTTCCCACAGTGCTAGCAACTGTAGGGGTATTGTTTCAGGCCAGGAGTAGAGGTGGAGCCCTGCCTGTCCATTCAGGTCAGCAAGGAACATCGCCAGGCAAGACAAGGAAAATCATATTTTTACACTGGCATAGGCATTTTGAATGGATGTGTCCTGTCTTTCACCTCTCTTACTTAATAACAAATTAGTTAAAGTTATGAATATGGCAAAGGCGAGAAGATTGTTATGCAGATCAGATACCCACCATTAACTTACAGAGTGATAATGAATAAGGTTAATAGCGCTGCTGATCTGAAAAAGCTCAATGCGCTGAATGCAGATGTGATCTGTAGCCAAACTTCCTGAAGATTCAGGAGGATGCACCTTTCCTCCACACACGGGGAATAGGCACCTGCATCACAGCTCTGGACTGGATCCACTAAAAGCCATCACCAGTACTAGTGGTCTCCTGCTCTGCCCCTGAAGAGTCTTACTTGACAATCTCTGTGCACCCCACATCTTGAGACTGTTTTATAACACGCACAGAGTGAAAGATCTTTAAACATTTTCAGAGCATAGCAGAAGATTAATCTCTCAAAGACAGAACTTGTAATGAAGCTAACCAACCAAGGTAATGCAAATGCCAGAGCAATCAGGAGCAGAGGAAGATGAATATCACAGTCTACTGATTTATGATTACAGTGGTTGAAATTGCAAAAGTTTTCTAGAATATATGTTAGTTTATGCAAATCTCAACCTATCTTCTGGTCAAAATGTTCCTCTTAGGACAGTAGGTCTAAACAGGCATTATTTATGACTGGTTTGACTTGTCGGGGTCGGGGTCGATACCTGTCGGGGCCTCTATGCCTTAGTCGGTGTGATCGGCGGAGGAAGAATGCGAGCACGCTCAATATGAGTGATAAGCAGACTTCGACTTTATTTAGCTCAGCCGGTACATTTATAGAGTATCTTATGAATAACACACTTGTCTTAGTCCCTACTGCAGTACAGTCCCTCATTGTTCTAACTACATTATCTTGTTAGTGTATAACTTTGTATACTACATGTTAACTTTGTATCATCCTAATGCTGCTCTCAGCACCTTCCCGTGGGACCCAGTGCTGCTGTCAGCACTTGGCCTTGCTGTACCTGAGTTCACCATCGGTCAGTATCTTTCCTCACATGCTGAATCTTTCAGTATAGCAGTAGTATGGCCAAGGCTTTTGAGCTATCCCAGGCCTCAACTACTAGCACTGGCTTTCAGCACACAGAGGACCCCAGGAATGGCCATGTCCTCTTCCCTGAAGCCAATCCCCAACAGGTTTGTTCCCAGTGAATCACTCTGTGTAATTTCCAAATGCTCTCTATTTAAGTGCTGGGCCAAAGAGATAACTCCCTGTGGATACCAAGGAAATTACATACTTCACAGTCCCATCCCATCTTCCACCCACAGAGCACTCAGAACTTTAAGTGTTCCTGAATTTACTTTTACTGCCTATGAGGCTTGAGGAGACAAGAAATGTCAGAAATTCACCTCTAACACTGAACTTAAACTTCTTTTAAAAAATATAATGTAAACATATTTTTTTATTTTTGATTACCATTTCACTCATCACTAATTTTAATTACAAAATATATTCCAGGTTGAAAAGATAATCTTTAGTAGTGAAGAAGCTTAATAAAACTGATCCTTACAGAGCCGTGAGTCATCTTTATCCTTCTCCAAAGAAAGGGCACAATGTATCTAAACTAATATTACTACTCCCAGAACAAACTCCAAGTTATTCACTCAGAGCAAATAAAATAGTTTTATATGACATGACATGACATGAAACAGTGATTCTCCAGATGCTTAAATGTAGACAGCCTCTCCTTCTTTCCAAATTAAAAACATAGTTCCCCTGTCTTGAGGTCAATTAATGTCCCTGGCATCTTAACATCCAAATGATGAGCCTTATCAAAAATATAAAACAAAAAACCCCTGGAACCAAAAACCTCAGATAAAAACCTACTTGTCTTTGAGTGGATGCCTGAGGGATGTTTAAATCATCCCTACTGAAGTGATCAGTATTCCACATGACACTTCACAAAGGAATTAAAGAAAATCAATTTCCTTCACACCTTCCTATTTCTGAGTTTTTTAATGAGTCAATGACAGCTGAAGTGTTTGAATCATTAATGAGGTTTTTCAGCACATAATACCTCAAATACTGCATGAGGGCTCTCTTGGGGTGGATAAAGCAAACTTACTACTTCTGATGTCAGGATTTCAGAGCAAGAACTAGGAAGTATGGCAGTATTACACCTGTCATATGTACTACTCATATGTTCTTTTTAAACTGTCTTGTATTATGTAGTATGACACTTTTGATAGTTCTCTGAGCCCAGCTGTATTCATATGAAATACCACTTACTTCACAAGAATCAAGAAAAATAAAACAACTATGTGCTACACATTTTAAATCTTAGAAGCAGAGCCTGAAGGAATAAAGGTACTTCTTAAACATTTTCCAGAAAAGCTGCGTGAACTGCTATAGCTGCTACATTTACTCACATATTGGAAGGTTTGGTCTGGTTTGGTATGATTTAACACAGCAATCACTAGCAAACTTCACAGCAGAGATGTGCAGAAAAATCAAAAGATTTATGGAGAGACCTGGTACTCCTGCTCACTGCCTCTTGGCATAATTAACCAGTAATCTCACTAAGAGTTTTCCCTTGCTGTGGTATATGACTTTGAGAAAACAATGCCCGATGGGAGCAATGGTTGTGGGGTCACCCAGCTGCTCAGCAGTATCTCCCACAGACAGCAGGATCTTCCTTCTGACTGATGGGTATGAGAGTGGCAGAATGTCTTTAAATGCTCTGTTCTCACTGGAAAGAAACTGTAGCTGTACTCATACCCCTTTTAATCTCTCTGCAGGTCCAGAATCTTCTTCATGTTTCTAGCATCTTGCACACTGCTCCTCTCTTGCCATTCATGCTTCCACCTCATTTTTTGAGGACAGGTTGTTGTGACCTGCATTAGTTTGCCAATAAAAAGTTGACTGTCATACACTGAGAAGACATGCTTTTTGGGTTTACCCCTTTCAAACTTCTTAGTCTTTAAGAAGCCCCCTAACAGCTTGACTTCTTTGTGCAATAATGAGGAAATTTCTAAATTTAAGCTTCAAGGCTCTGATGACTTTACCTGTACTGCATCTGGCTTACTGCACTGCAACAACTGTTTGCTCTGTTGTAGTTTTTCATTCCACCTGACACCTGACTGGGTGGTCCTGCGGCCCCCATCCTACTTCTTGGCACGGGGCACGGGGTGTTCATGCCAGGAGTACAGTGGGAAGAACCTCAACTCACAGAAAGAACAAATATTCATCTCAGAGATACAAAAAGCTGTTTGGCACGGAGAACAGCCTCAGGAAGCGCAGCCCTGTTCTGGTCATCGTCAGTTTTCTCCAGCAAGCTCAGCCACAGGGCAGTTCCCAGGAGGATGGTCCTATGAAGGGCTGCTGCAAAAAAATTCCCTTTGCAAGCACTAAGCAAGCCCTACCCTCACATCATTTCAGTTCCCATGAGAAAAGGTTTCAAAGGAGTTCGTCTTTCCTCAGCTGAGCACACCTTTTTAGACCCAGTTCACCACACATTTGCACCCACATTACAGCAGAAAAATGCTACATAGATATGCAAAATTGGTGAAGAAAAAAGGCCCTTCAGTCAAACCAGGATGTGGGGGTATTACGTCTAGCTGAATGTTCAGTGTTTCCTTGCTGCTTATGCAAACTGTGGAGTTTGGACTGTTCATACATAGACAAACACACACACACACACACACACACATATATGTATTTGTGTGAATCCTGTTTCATGAAAGAAAAGGCTGTCATGAATGAATGCAGTATCAGTTTGCAAACAACCATTAGAGGAACATGACAAAATAAATAGATGAAGACTAGATAAAGACTTGTGTTTAGGAAAAAGCCTGTGCTTGCTGGTCCTTGAGATAATGCACTTTGTTACAAGAGGCTGACCACCCCATTAATTTGCTAGATGATGCAGTCATTAAATAAAATGAGCTACACTTTTGCAGGACTAACAATTTAGGAATCCATGCTAACCTATTATAGTGAATTACACACTGCAAATAATGCAAACATGTAATTAAACCCAGTAATCACTAAGAGAAGAAAAAAAAAGATTCATTTTCAGATTTTTTCAGGTTCCCCAACAAGTCTTGCAGAAGTACTTGCATATAAAAAGTCTCTAAAATATCAAAATTGGTTAGATTAGATATTTTAATGCCTTTTCTGCATGAAATGACTAAATAAAAGGTCTCATCTAAGGGACCACATGTATTCCTGCTGAGGAACCTCCCACCATCTTTACACTTTACACTTTACACTTTGAGTGAGGGAATGGTGTGCTTACAAACCCATCGATGTAATTTAAGAGATGTCAGATAATTATAACATGCTGTGGAAGATGCAAACCTAACCTAGATCTATAGTAAATTCAAAATGGAAAAATAAAGATCAGGTCAAATCCCAGATTTGCATGACAGTTGGCCATAACATACTGAAATTAATCATAACATGTACTGTGAGCACGGACCTTCTACAAACCAGTCAAGCTGAAGGTACACACCTTACCACATCCTTCACCCTGCAAAAAAAGGATATTTGGGTCTTTCTCTACAGGTTCAATATCACTACAGAGGCAGAGCAAAGGCAGAGGCTGAGGGTGACTTCTCCATTCTTCCAGAAGAAGTACTTGCCTCACAGTTACACTACTGCTGACAAAAGTTACACTACTGCTAAGACCAAAGCCTAAGGACTACAGTAGTTACTGCAAGTTAGGAATTCCGCCAGAAAGGTAGATGGACTAGAACTAGTTCTGGAACATTTTATAATAAAAATTTCTCAGAGTGAAAAAAGCCTGACTGGCTATGCATGGCAGGGAGGCTGTAACTAGATGATCTCTTCCAACCCCAATCATTCTATGGTTCTATGAATATGACTCTAAGGAGATCATCCATGTCCAGGATTACCAAGGTCTGGTGAAGATGAGAACCATCCAGCCAAACCATTGCCTGAGACCTTAAGTATCTTGCTGTTTCTTAAGTGGACCTACTACTAGCACTTCAAAATCTAACTTTTTTTTTTCTTTTTCCTTGATTATCAGGCTCAACTGCTGAAATTCACAGTGATTTGTGTGTGTAAGGAAAAGGGAGTTAGAAATCCTATACAGAAGAGAATTTAAGAAATACTTTCTCACTACCTCTCCAGAGGTAGCGTCTATGACCCCCCCGAACAGTGGATAAGACTTTTCCTTCTTTTTAACCAGGCAAAGCACGTAGCCATGATATACATGCTGTGTGGACAGATCTGAAATGTGTGCTCTTTTTGGCTAATAAAAAATTCTCTGGATTAAGTACTTGTGGCAACATGTGTGTGTCTAGGAAATGAAAGGCAGGCATATAAATATGCATAAGTGTATATTTGGACTTCATTTCTCAGAGGAGAGGTAATATAAACAAAAAAACCCCATGGTTCTGAGGACCACTTCATTGCCCTGCTTTTCAGTATCTCTTCTGCCCTGAAGGAGGGACATTCAGTCTTATTTCGAGGAAAAACTTGATCCAAAACCAGGTATATACTTGAGAGCAATAACCCAGCCTGAAATGTTATTGCATCTCTTAGTAAATAGCAATTATCCATATGCTACCTATTGTAATTCAAAAAACCAAAAAGCTACATAATGAGGCAGGTAACATTCTTAATGGTAGGCTGAAAAAGGTATTCTGGAAAGTGTAAGATATACACATCCTATCTCTGAATTCTGGGAAGATATATAAATCTGATTTAGTTGAAATTTGTCTAACAATATATGGAGGCAAATACCTTACAATTGAAAGCGCAATTGAAAGATCACAGGGACTTACTTACTCTAGCAGAGGTCAGGAACAAATTATGTTCCAAAATGTGTGTTACCTACATGCTTGTTTCATGGCTCATAGTTAGCTTACTTGCAGAGTTAAATTCTCTCACTTCCAGTTGAAAGGAACCTCACTTATAGAGCAAACCTCATATTTAAGTGTTTAAGCACAAGTTGGACAAGCCTGTCTTTGCCAATTTATTTTCTGGAAAGGCAACAATATCCTGGTGGCTATACAAGACATTATGCAGCAATTGCTGATCAAGCCCTTAGTAGAGTATGCCATTTTGACAGCGTTTGCTGAAAGATGCTAATGGCTGTCAGGAGGGGAATTTCAAAACAAAAGATAATAACAGTCCTCAATAAAAAACTGTATTTGCTGTGGAAGATTCAGTTGAAGGAGCAATGAAACCATTCTCTATATAATAAAAAGCATTTTAGGGCTGCCTCACAAGGCATTGAATTGCAAAAGAGGTCAGGGCTAAACCATTGTGCCTGAGAGTTTCCATGCATTGCAAAAGAGGAATATTAGTTTTGCAGGATTTGGAGTCTGGAGACACAAAGTCAGGTGAAAGGGTTTGGAGAGGAAATTGGAGAGGGATGAGACTTTCTGAATGCATAACTCCTTGGAGTAAAAGCCTTTGGATATGCTAGGAGCTGTAACAAGTCTGTATTTTTTCTGCTTTGTTAAGTAAAAGGTACAATGGTAATGTAAGCTTAGTTCATAGCCTCAGTCTCCATATGCATGATCATAATCCAGTAAATTCTCCCCTCCATAGGCTTTATTGTCTTACTGCCTCTGAAACTTCTGAAGAAGTTGACTGGTGTTTGCAGAGCAGCTCAAACACCTAGGAATCTATAGAACATTTACACTATCAAAAATCTTCAGCAATGAGCCTGGAACTTTTGTTACAGATTTTGATCTGGTTCTAAAAATGGGCACTGGCCAGTGTAAAGGCTGAAGAGAAAATGCAAAAGAGCCTACCATTAACTGAATAAAAAGCCCTCAGGATGAGAAGACCTAGTAAAGTGTCAGCAAGATAAAATATACATAAAATAAGAAAAAATATACATAAAGTATACATAATTATCTGTTCTGGCAGGGCATGGAAGTAAAACTAAGGAAAAGAAAATCCATCTTCTAAATCAGTTTTGTGTTGATTTAGCAAAGTATCACATTCTTCTTGTGGTTCCTGAGAACTGAAGAAAAGGATGGGAACAGATGAACAAATGTCAACTTTCAATTGCGTTCCAGTATGGCAGTACTGGACTCCCGATGCAACATGCACTTCTTAAGAACTGTAATAATTGAGGAGGATTAGCAAGATTTTAAAAGATTCATGCTTTGAATCTGAAGAAAATGTTCATCTTTTCTGTTTCTCTGTCCATCTTAGAAGACAAAATATCATGGCTTATTCTTTATCTTTGAACCTATTTTTTCTTAAGAACTTCTGTGGCTTATGTATGAAATGGAGTCTTCCTGGTTATTTTTATTCTCACTCTAAAGACTTCTTGTTTCCTTCTGCAATCTCTCTCTTTTTTTTTTTCAAACTACAGTACACCTTGCTGCTAGGTTATTTTGTTGTTCTTCCACTAAATCCTTCCATGGTTTTTAGCTGTTATTTTGCCTATCAGAGGGGCTGCCCTTGGGCTGGAACATGCTGTCATATTTCCTTTAAGAGCTTGTAAGAACATCTCAGGGTTAAGTGAAGTGCTGATCCCAGCAAGGTCAGTATTCTTTTGCTGTGGAAATTAGTTATCAAGGATTTTCTGCTTTCAATATATCCTAATCATGTAAAGGTGCAATTTAAACAAATCTGCTCTGGTTATTTGCCTATTGCACTTCTGAATACCAGTATGTAGTAGTCTAAATATCAGTATATAGCAGTCTGTGCTCTTACTTATAAAAACTTTGTTTTAAAATCCATTGCATATGTGCAATAATAATAATGAAGTGGACAATATTTTATACCACAATACAGACAATACATTTATGGAGCTATAGAGAGAGGTTATCTCATTAAATGACAGCTGTTCCCTAGATAATAAACCTAAGAAATGGCTGAAGGTGTAAGTACTCATAAACTTCAGAAGCCCTCTACCTGACTGCTCCCTATATGCAGGAATGTAACTCCTTGAATATTTTGTATGCTTTAATTATCCAATTACCCTAAACTGAAAACTGAAATACCCATAACCTCTGATACACAAATATGGTAAGTTTCAGAACAGAACTATGCCCTGTCAGTAATCAGTCTGTCATAAATTCCACCTGCTATGCCAGAACATCTTCCCAAGAGGAATCATCCATCCATCCATCACCTCAGGAGAAACATAACACCAGCTTCATTCAGTGTGAGCTATTTGCTGCATGCAGTGTCTCTGTCCTGTTCTTATTATGAAACTCTGTCCTTGCCACAAGAAAGCTGGGGTAAAATGAACAACATCCACATGAATAGGAGGTAGGTCTGAGTTCATTTATAGTATTTGTCCATGTTCTGTGGGAGAAGTAATTCACACTGGGTACAAAAGCATTCTCTCCCTCTAGCTGTTACTTCTGCTTGCATTTATACTGCTTGGGCTTTGCCATCTTGGTGGCATTGCTACAGACGGTCCCACAGTTGGTGTGATCCAGGGGCCCTTACAAAGTGGAGTAGGGACAGAAATCACACAGTCTAAAACAGCCACATCTAGTCTGACTGGTATGAACTGAAGAAGCGGTATCACTACTCATGGGTGCCTCAGCCACCACAACTGAACCATGAAAACCTGCACTGATCATTAAAGTAAAAGTAAAGTAATAATTCTTAATTACAACATAAAAGTAATATTAAAAATAAGGATTCCGTATCATAGGTTTGCAATAAAAACCTCAGACTGATGATTTTAAGTGGTCCCTGCTATACATAAAAGAAACAGACTTTATACCACAGTTCCCAGCTGACCATGATACCAATGATGAAGATGAATTGCATGTACACTCTCCACCCTCTGGAAAAGTAGTCAACCACGTTGCTCACTGATTCCAAGCAGATAAAGTCTGTTAAGTCCCTCCAGGAGAGACAGAGGCTAGTAAAGGGCAATAGCACAGAGGAGATTAAAGCAGGCTTTACTTTCCATTAATGCTAATTTCTTCTCACCTCTTGCAAGTCAAAAACTTTCTTTTAGATCCTAAAAGACAAAGAATCAAGGGTCCCACGTCTGCTGTCCTATGTCATGACCCTTCTCAAGCACCCAGGACTCCTGGGAAGTCAGTCCTGTAAGATTTGTGAACAAAAGGAAGTCTGACATCATACATTAAACATAATATACAACACCAAATAGTGCTGCACTTACTAACAGGCTTCACTTCAGATATACATGAGCAGTATTCTCCAATTTTGTACACTATCTCCGTGTTCAGCCACCACACACACACTGAGAAGTGGAGTATAGGAGTCCCCAGAGAATTCAGCTGGCAGACTAATATAGAGATCAAATTTACACCTAAACATTAGAGAAGTGAAAGATTGTTGTAGTTTCACTGGGACTATCACAAAGGCCTGGGACTGCTCACAAGGTGAGATCAGAGCCACCGGGGAGCAATAATATAAACCTAAGGAACTGGAGAAGGAGGACGAAAGTGGCTTCCGTGTACTTGAGGCAATAGATCAAAGAGATGACTCGTAAATGAAAGAAGTCAGATGCAAAACTAATTGAATACAGGTAAGGGAAGACAGACATAAAGACTGAAGAAAGTCTGGTTTCCTTTTACTATCTTCTTTTCAATCTGAACAGTGCTTGCAGTAGTTACCATGATTATCTTGGGGATATTATGAGTAGTGCACTGGAGATGATGCTGGTGTTTAACATGCAGAAGGATGAAATGAAAGGTACTGCTTATTAGACCAAGCTGTGTTCTCTGCAACTGAAATGGTACTGTCTTTACTCTCCTGTTCTCTTCTCTTGTTCAAATAGTACTTAGGCAAGGAATACTAGGGGCTCTGAACCTAGAATAATAGAATCATAGAA